>CAUYSK010029844.1:0-52878 GCA_963575035.1 Avahi laniger | reverse complement strand
GCCTGTAATCCTAGCTCTCTGGGAGGCCGAGGTGGGCAGATTGTTTGAGCTCAGGAGTTCGAAACCAGCCTGAGCAAGAGCGAGACCCCGTCTCTACTAAAAAATAGAAAGAAATTAATTAAACACCTAAAAATATATAGAAAAAATTAGCCAGGCATGGTGGCGCATGCCTGTGGTCCCAGCTACTCGGGAGGCTGAGGCAAGAGGATCGCTTGAGCCCAGGAGATTGAGGTTGCTGTGAGCTAGGCTGACGCCACGGCACTCACTCTAGCCCGGGCAAAAGAGTGAGATTCTGTCTCAAAAAAAAAAAAAAAAAAAGATTTAAAGATAAATAATACCAACAACTCTAAATGCAATTTACAGCTAAACAAATTCTAGCAAAACAGCTATCTAGATATTTGAGAATCTTTATTATAAATTCCGCCAAATCTAATTTGTCTCCAGCCTTTTTACTTAAATGTAATTAGTAAGATCGTTCAAAGGACCAGATGTAACGATACTGTTTATTTAACTAATAAAGGAGCTGTGTTTCTGCCTTAGACTTTCAACCACACTGTCTTGGGTGATCAAGATATAAGTGTATATGCCCAGGAAAAGTGCCATTTTTACGCGTTATGTCTACACGTCTTGATAATGTGGTTTCTGGTATGAAATTGTGCTGAAATTCTATCTTTCCACAAACTTGGCTGCCTTTGTTAGCGATGTGCATTAAATTGATCCCACATGCTAAGTAATAACTCCATTGAAGTTGATCAGGCATGCACTTCATGCCATCAGTGTTAAGCAACACCAGCTCTGGTACTATGCTGCATGTGAACCTGCTCACTAAGATCATAATGAGCTTAGACTTATTCGTTATAATGCCCTTGTATTTCCTGGTCTAGTGCTGTTTAATAAGCTGCTGATACTATTTTCATATGAGGAGATGGAGAATAAAATATCAGTCCTGGCTATACCAATTACATGCAGAGAAAGGTATCCAGATTCATCCTGCATGAAACACATCCTCTCCAAAATAAAACTACCTAAATCTTAATCTTCAGGGCTAGGAATGAAGAGCACACTACCTATCAGTGAGAGTCGTCTCATATACAGGACCAAGAATTATATTTGTTCTGTAACGTTAGCCTCCTGGGACATTTCTTTTATATTAAGTCTGTGAAATGTGAAAGCATAGATCTAAAAAAAAAAAAAAAACTGGGGGAAAGAAAGTACATGGAAATTTTATATAGTCCATGCACTCATTTCTATTCAATGAGACATAAAACAATTCCAATCTAGAAATGTCTCTGGGGTCAGGTATTTTAATGCTCTCTTCTCCTCTGGGACCTTGGAGCAGCTGTTCTTTCCCCAAAAGACCCTGTTAATGTCGATTTTTTAAATTGCTATTTTATTTTAATGATAAATAAGCTCGTTAATTCCATTAACTGAAAAGCCTGTAAGAGAACAACAGCACCTAAGGATTTTTAAATCTTTCTGTAGAGATTTTAATCTCTACAAGAGAATGGGCCGCCCTGCAGAGAGTTCTAAGACAACGCTGATGCCAGAAGTAAACTCCTGCATACGCATGAGACAGATCCAATTACACTCTATTTTGTTTGCTGCCTTTCCAAGGTCTCAGGCCTCTCCCCTGGGCCTTGAATTTATTCTTCCTATTCAAGGCAACAACAGTCATGTCAGACAGAAGTAAAATTCAAGTCATAGCAAATCAAGCAACTCAAAGATTTCATTCCGATAAGATGAGAATGCAGACTAACTCCGTCATGGCTAGGGAACTCTACATCAACATTTAAAGCCTCAAATTTAATGATCGCAAGTGTGTAGGGAAAGCAAAACTTTACCTCTATCCTCGAAGGGTTTTTCAGCTAGGCCTGAGGATTAAATTGACATAAAACAGATCAACAGGAAAAAACCATAAAAATTTAATACAAGTTTCATGTGGCACAGGAGCCTTCCTAAGGAAATGAAGCCCAGCGATGCAATTAGAGTTGAACACTTAAACTGAATTGGACAAAGAGTAATAAATTACAGAAATGTGGCAAGGCAAAGGAGCTTGGGCTAGGGTAGGGAGGTGAGTAGGAAAATGAGGGTTAGTTTAACAAGTGTCATTTGTACAGATTTCCCACCCTTGATGAAAACGATACTTTTCTTCTGGTACAAGGAGGGCATCTTTCACTTGGGAATTTCATCTCCTGCTTTCAAGAAACAGAGGAAGGTCAGAGTGACCTTCTTGTACCTGCTGCTTTTCAAGTGCCTTTAACTCAAAATAGTCAATATGCCAGGGCACTGCATTTTGGAGTGGCATGTTCTTAACTCCAAGTAGAATAAGTAAAATATAAGTGAATATAATTTTTAATTACATTTTTAATCTCGAGATGATTGTAGATTCACATGCAGTTGTAAGAAATAGTATAGATATGGTGTATTCTTTACCCAGTTACTCCAATGGTGACATCTTGCAAAACTATAGTATAACATCACAACCGGTATATTAACATTAATATAGCCAACGATAATCTCCTAGGAAACTGAATATAATTTCCCGCAAAATAATACTCTCCTGAATCAGACCAATAATTTCTTTAGCTAGGATTGCCAAGAACACGTAGAGAAAGAGAAAGGAGGTTGGGCCCGGTGTCTCATGCCTGTAATCCCAACACTTTACGAGGCCAAGGCAGAGGATCACATGAAGCCAGGAATTCAAGACCAGCCTGGGCAGCATAGTAAGATCCTGTCTGTACAAAAAATAAAAAATAAAAAAAAAAAGAAAGTAATAGTTTCTCTCTGATTTCACCCATCAAATTTAGTAGTACAGTCAAACATTTGCAATTTATTTTAAATTGCTACTAAGAGGGAGATCAATCATGAACATATCTAATTCTTGTCTGCTGAACCCCTTTTATTTTTGCCCTTGCAGATCCACTTTCTGACCTCCTTCACCCTGCCTGGTGTTCCTCAAGCTGTACCAACCTTTTTTTTTTTTTTTTTTTTTTTGAGTTTTTTAGACAGGCTCTCACTCTGTCACCCAGCCTAGAGTGTCATGGCGTCAGCCTAGCTCACAGCAACCTCAAACTCCTGGGCTCAAGTGATCCTCCTGCCTCAGCCTCCCAAGTAGCTGGGACTATAGGCATATGCCACCATGTCTAGCTGATTTTTCTGTTTTTCGTAGAGACAGGATCTCACCTGTTGTCCAGGCTGATCTCAAACTCCTGGCCGCAAGTGATTCTCCTGCCTCGGCCTCCCAAAGTGCTACAATTACAGGCATGAGCCACGACGCCAAGCCAGCTGTGCCAACCTTGGGCTGACTGTGTCCCTCCCTGACGGCCATGGCTCCTGATGGTCAGCTTTCTCCATGAAGACTGCACTCTGCTGATGCCTGCACCCACTTCCTACCCTCGCCTCTTCCGGCCTAGGGGTGGGAGGAGCTATAGGGGTGCCTTTTGGTGCCCCTCACTCCTACTTCAATTCTGTAAAGTGTCCCTTTGTTAAGCTTTTTTCTGTCACTTCCCTCATATCGCTGCGTTTTCTCCCAACACCAAGCAACACATGCAGTGAACACGACTGACCACTGCCGTCTTCCTGATGTCCTCTTCTTCCTTGACTTTATGGACACTCTTCTCCCAGGCTTTCTTCTCACAGATGTAGGAGGAATTCAAGGAAAACCAACATTTAAAAGGAGAACAATGGTAAAGATGAGAATAGAAAGCAGAGTCAGTCTCCCAGGCTCTCAAACTCTGATTCCCATCTTGTCAGCACCTAGAACCTTCTTTCCAGAGGCCCTCAGGAGCCTCAAACTAAACACTTGATGGTGAACAACAAGCTTCCCAGATCCCTCTTTCGCAGTCAAAGATTCAATCACGCAGCTGCTGAGACTGTTGTGGGGAAACAGGCTGCAGCTGACGGCCTTCTTGGGGTGGCCTTGGCGAATAAAACCGCCTCGCCCAAAGTCACGCTTCCTCCGGGGCAGTCTGCAGCCCGTGACTAATCAAGGAGTCAGATACAAGGTCTGGCCAACTTGGCCCAGCTTGGGACAACTCTTACTCTTCATCTATTGTCACATAACAAACGACCCCCAAACCAGCAACTTAAAATGAAAACCGTTTATTATCTCACAGTGTGAGGGGGTCGGGAACCCTGGCGTGTCTTAGCTCCAGCTTCTGTCTCAGGGTTTCTTATGGCGTTGCAGTCAAGCTGTCGCATCTGAAGGGGCTGGAGGTCCACGTTGTTGTTAGCAGAAGCCTTCAGTTTCTCACTACCTGGGCCACATGGTATTATAATAACTGCCCCCATTTTCCATGGAAACAGACTCCCTTAATAATTTCAGCCCAATGCTATAATTTTCAGTCACTTTCAGTTATTAGAATAGCTACTGCTAGCTGTTAAAACAACGACTTGCTATCCTTTAGCTTCAGTGACCTTATTTTAAAGCCTCCGTTCCATATCCAGTTATGGCTCTCCCCGCTCCCCATCCCTGCAGCAGAAGAGCGGTGTGGTCTGGTTCACACGCACCTGTCCTTCCACTATGTCCCCTGCTGGTAATGGCAGGGTGAGGGGAAACAGAAGAGCGAGGTGCCCTGTGAGACCCAGCTCATCGTCCTTCTGCTTGGTGTGGATAGATGAAGGCAGACGTCGTCATCTGACCAGAGATTTGCTCCCAAGCAGCAACTTGAGGTGCTGGGGATTCTTTATAAGAGACTCGTTCTCAACTCCAAGCCCAGCCCTGAGCTGGCAGCCTCATGTCCCATTCCTCTTTGCCTGATGTCATGGCATTCCCAGACAAGACCAAAGCTCCAGATATGATCTGCTCACCATAGCCAACTCGTAGGTCATCAGGCTTATGTGAAATCCATCTTCCAAGCCTCCAGGACACCACGCTTCAAGGGGAGACAGTCATGACCCCTGCCCTGCCTGTTGGTCCCCCACTATGCCCTCTCTTCCCAATGCACTTTCCCTCTGCTCTGGCAGCACAGGGGCTGGACAGTGAGCCTAGCACCCCACAACTTCCCAGACAGGGAATGATACATCAGATACCCACAAACCTGTGAGGAGTTCTCTGGACAGCTCCCTCTCTTGGCTTTGAGGACAGGAGGCAACCCAGACCCACCCTCTGCCCTTGTTCTGCGGAGTGAACAGTCCTACGTGAGTATTGTACTTCTGCAAAAGGCAACGGCCTCCTCCCATTCTCCCTCATTGTACATTAGGGTGTGAGGTGGTGGCACTGGTTCTGCTTCCTGGTTCCTCCCAGCAAGCCTTGTCGGGGCAGAGCTGGCCCCAACAGCTGCGGCTCCAGGAATTTAGAATACGAGGTGTTTAACTCATCTGATCCTCAGCTATGAATATTAGGATAGCATGAGTCACCAATATTTAGCAGCTGTTGTCATGTTTAAAATTAATTACCTCTCCCCCAACCATATGCTGGTCCTGTATTGCTTATCTTGGCAAAGGCTACCGCCATCCTCTCTGTAAGGTGGCCAATTATCCTGAGATGAGGGACCTTCAGTACTAAAACCAAGATACTCCCTCTCAAATCAGAAAGATTTGTCACCCTGCTCCCCAGTTTCAACGACTCCAACTGGAACCCCTGAGTCATTCAATTCCTCCCCTTTCTTTATGCTCTGCTCTGCTAACTGGGCATGTTTTCCACTTGCCTCCAGCAGCCCTTCCATTTGTGCCCCCTTTTCCATTCTGCGACTGTCTTAATTTATGTAGTTATTCTCCCATCCAAGTACTAACCAAGCCCGACCCTGCTTAGCTTCCAAGATCAGATGAGATCAGGCGCGTTCAGGGTGGAATGGAACATTTAGACACCACTGATGCCTGGATCCCATTTCTAAGAGATTATGATTTAAATGGTCCAAGGTGGGCCCTGGACAATTACCAGGGGATTGTTGGGTGCATTCTCCCGCCTGAACTTCTGCAGAACTAAATGGCCTTCCCAGCTCCAGAGTCACCCTCTTCCATCCTTCACACTGCAGCCAGAGCTGCTTTCTAGAATGCAAAGCTGATCATATCATGTCCCTGCTTAAAACTCTCCTCTGTGTCCCCATTGCCTTCAGGATAAAGTCCAAACTCTTCAGCAGGACTGAAGGGGTGCAGCACTCAGGAGACAAGGCTGTCGAGAGAGTCAGGGCCTCATCGCACAGAAATTTGACTGTTGGGCTGAATTGCTTGCATTGCTTCACGTCCACCATGCTCTACAGCAACACCAGCTTTTACTCATTTAAGCACTACTCACGGAGCACCTGCTGTGTGTGAGGCAGTGGGGATACAATGCTGAATAAAACAATCATAGTCACAGGCCTTATTCTCCAGGGCTAGGAGGTTGGATCACTAAAGGAACCACAGCCACCCTCCCCCAGTCCAGTTAGAATTGACCACATCTCTCAGTGAATTATCTATTATAATTCACTATGACCCGAACATGATTATATGATAGCACCTGTAACCCTCAGGGCAGCTCCTAGTTATATGTATGTACTTTCCTAAAAATCATTGCATAAGTGCTTCAAGGTCAAGAATTACATTGTTTTTATCTTTTTATCTACAACATCAAATGGAGTGCCCAGTACGCCGTAAACACTCAATAAGCAGTTTGCCAAATGAAGCAGGCAAGGAAGAATGGCTTAGTCTGACTTCCACGTGACTACTTGAGACTCTTGAATTCTACTTCTTTCATCTGTCTCTGATCTCACAGTTTTATGCTTTCCACTAGATTGGATGAATTATGAAATAATTTGTCATGTGTTCAGAGTGGTCTTATTTCATTTGCCAGATGGTCATTGTGTGTTTCTGGAAGTAAAAATCCTTTCTCACAGGCAAAGTAAAGGGGCAACTAATTCATTCTTCATGTGGCTCCTTAAAATACCTTATCATCAATTAACACCTTAGCAGGGATCACTTATATTAGAGAATCACCTCTTACTGAGGATGTCAGCACCTTCAAAGACAATCTGAAGAGAAGAGAGGAATGGCCCCTCTAATGGTAGAATAAAAGGGGTAGCGGAACTTGTGTTTCGGTCAAGGGTTTCAGCCCCTTACTCCTCTAATCAGCTCTGGGTGAGAACACTAGTGAGAGCCACAGAAAGGCCTGTGGGGCTGGGCTGAGCCCCTGGTAGAACCCCCTCTCAGCTCCCGGTGGGAAGTCCCCCATCCTGGAACTCAGCCTGGTGCGCCTGCTCGGCTCCGGCACTGCTTCCGGGAACAGAAAGAGCCAAGTTGTTACCTCCTCGGCGTCTCCCCTGTTTCTGTCAGTTACTCCGGAGTAGACTACATTATCTGTACAATGGTTTTTATTTAATTCCAACTCCTCCGTGCAAAAGGTATCCTGTATTCTCTGGGTGGTGCATACAGTAGAGCAGGCTGCACGCGAGCTTTACAGCCTATGGCTCTGACGACCAGCTCAGTCTCTTGCTCTGATCTTCAAAGTCTATTTTACTCACATTCTTGGTTTCTGTGGTCCCTTCGGTAATCCGAAGCTTGCTAATAATTAGTTATGACCCCTATTTGTTTTGTGTTTTCATTCTCTTTCAACAACTACTAATTAAAAAGCAGCAGCAACACAGCAGCGTGATTCCAGTTACCTCTCCTCTCCGCCTGAGTGCCAGTGTATTATTCCCCTAGGTTACTTGCTAAGGAGAGTGATCAGCCATCCTAGCTGGCCTGGGACTGAGGGGTCTTAGTATAGAGCCACCCAGAACGGTTGGTCACCCTATACCAGGTACCTGGACCACGCAGCCAAGAAGTAATACAGGGACTAGGGACTCTAGATCAGAAAGTTGGGAGGGAGTAAATGCTAGAGAGAAAATGTAGGAAAGGGAAGTAGATCGACAGAAAATAAACACAGGAGGGAAATGAAGATATCCGTGAAAGACGAAACTACAAGAAGAACAATCAAAATAAGACAGAACCCTGGGCAATGAAAACTTACAGGTATAGAGAACTAGTTGAAAAGATCTGGGAACAATCCTAGGGAGAATAAAAATATAAATAGAAGAACAAGAGCTATACATGCCCTGCTGATGAGCAGTGAGTAGGAAGAGAATAAAAAAAGACCTGTCAAAACATATCCTTCTACATGTGATAATTTCTTGTCTTTCAGAATGTCCCTTCTGAAAGGAACAGTAAATCTCCTTCCTGGTGTTATATATAAATCATAGCATTGTATGATGTTTGAAGAAAAGAAGAGCAAGAATAAATCAGTTAAAAATAATCACTTGTACAAAAGCAGTTTGCCCTTCTCTCTCAAAGAGAGTGATGTTATTGTCTGCTGGAAAATCACCAGGTTGGTCTATATTTAGTCTAGCTCCTGGGATATCTAATTTTAAGTCCTATAGTTAACAAACATTAATGAAGTGTCTGAATAGTTTCATTGAATTATTATTCAGTAATTGTCCTATTTCCAGTGTTTTGTTTCCCTCCATCTACCATCGAGGAGGGATACAATTTGATCCTCTTTGTTTTTCAAAAGATCACCTGAGTGGACTTTTCAGTTAGTATAGCTTTAGGCTCGGTAGGCAAACGTTGAATAAGGACATACAAGAAGAAAAATCCAATGAGGATGGGCATATGCATCACAGAGCCCCCTTGGCCAGGCTGGGCACTGAGGGAGGGGACACAGCCTCCCTTAAAAGACTGTGGAAGTCGGGCTGGGTCCTGGCCCGTGAAGAACCACCGCAAAGGGACCAGCGGCTCCCCGGGCATGGGGCACCATGTTCTACAATGACACGGGGTATAATTACTGCAGCCGACCCACAAATACGGAACATCATCGTCATCACATACCGCAGCCCACATGATGTGGGGACTTGATGGTAGCTCTTCGTGATGCCACGTCCAAGTGACAGCAAGGTGTGGATGATTTCAGGGCTAAGGCTCCTCCTCATTCATCTCACCAGCAAGTCAGACTTTCACCTATTTAAAATTTAAGAATAACTTGACCTAAGCCAAACACAAAGGGCACATAGTATATGAATCCATTTATATGAAATGACCAGAATGGGCAAATTCGTGGAATCAGAAAGCAGATTGGGGATGGCCTGGGGCTGAGGGGGAGGAGGCTGAAGGGCATGGAGAGTCGCAGCCAGTGGGTGCAGGGCTTCTTTCTGAGGGGATGGAAATGTGTTGTAGTGATATCCCACAGCTCTAGCTACATTAAAAGCTATCAAACTCTATGCTCTAAATGGGTAAATTAGAGTATGTGAATTTCATCTCAATAAAGCTATTACTACAAAAAAAGAGAATGACTTGACCTAAAGGCTCATTATCTCCCTGTCCTTCATGAGTTTAGGACAGGTTGGGAAGAAATCTGTAGAGATCTGTAACCACCAGCAAGGCAGCACGTGCTAAGCAAGCGACCAGGCTGCTGGAGAAGTTCAGGCTACTCGAGCAGGACCTTAGAAGTAAAGGATTCTAACCCAATTGCTTTGTTAAGAAACTGAGCTGGTTTTCACTGTATGTTATGCGTTGAATTGAGTCCCCTAAAAAGATCTGTTTGAAGTCCTAACCCCCAGTTCCTGTGCTTGGGACCTTATTTGGAAATAGGGTCTTTGCAGATATAATCAAGTTGAGATCATGGTCGATGAAGGCGGTCAGTAATCCAATATAACGGGGGTCCTTATAAGAAGAGAAAACGGAGACACAGGGTGGAAAACACTACACAAAGACACAGAGACACACAGGGAGAAGATGGCCATGTGAAGATGGAGGCAGAACAATAAACAAAAAGATAGAATCACAAGGTTTTAGGAATAACTGAGTATACCTTGAAAATGAACAATGTTATTAATCTACTAATGAAGGATTTTGTTTGTTAATTATGTTTTAGTCTTTAAATAAAGTAGGGATGGATCTATTATAATTCATCTATGTAGAAAGCATAACTGTGGAAATATTCTCAAGCATATTCGAAATACATAAAATAATGGCAATATTTATTGAACTCATACTATGTGCTAGGCGTTGTGCTAAGTACTTGACATCTTACGGGGTGACCAACCATCCTAGTTTGCCTGAGATGTCCCAATTTTAGCCCCGAAAGTCTTGTGTCCTGAGAAACTGCTTAAGCCTGGAAAAATCAGACTCATCTACTCTGTATCTTCATTTCATTTAATCTTCAAAAAACTGTATGTGATAGGTAGCATAATTATCCCCATTCTACAGACAAGGAAACTAAGGCTAGACAGGTTAAGCAAAGTGACCAAAATTACCAGGCTAGAAAGTGGCAAAGTTGAGACTCAAACCCCTGTGTGTCTACATTGTTTGCTTTCAAAGTCTACATTCCTGATTACTCTGTTCTTTGCCACGAAGTTACAGTTCTCAGAGGTTCAGTTATTTTGCCCTTGTCCTAGGGATAAAGTTGATTTATGGACTTAGAACCAAAAGAGCCTATTCAGAATTTGTTGGCAAATCAAAAAATCATTTCCACAAAAAATTAATTGTATCTCTTGCAACAGCAGCAGAAAATTAAAGCCACATTGAGTTTTCCAAGGCTTTGAAATGTTACTTGGAGAATTACTTGAAATGTTACTTTAAAATGGGCTTGGAGAGAGAAAACAAGAGCACAGGGAAATTCTGCCCTTCTGAAGAGCAGGGTTTCAGGAGGATGGTGGGCGCCTAGCAGCTGCTCTGAGGAGCACAGCAACGCAGCGCAGTGTTTCACAGAAGGAAGTAATGGTCAGTCCCTTCTGGTGGCATCCACCAGGGAGGGGAGAAAAGGAGACGTGCTTTCCCTGCCTGTCGTTCAGCCACGACAGCTCATATGATTTTCCTCAAGAATAAACTCTGAGCTTGAGTCCTGGGCTGCCTCTACAGTTCAAATTGGAAAATAATTTGCAATGCACTGAAAGCTAGACTTTTAGGAAAAAAGTCATTCATGCTTATTGCATTTTATAGAATCATAGATTCTTGGGATTGTTGGTTCTAAAAATTTTGATTACTTTGGAATAACCCGAAAGACATGGGACATGTTCATCAAGAGTGAAGCCACTTGCTTTCCAATGAAATTATGACATCCTATATAGATATAGCCGGGACTTTATTTCAAAGTACTGTGATGATCGTTTATTAAATGTGACATTTATGGAATGTTTTAAATGTATATTTATTTATAGTTTCTTTCCTGATTATGAAATAATTTGTTTTTCTTTTTCTATAATGAAATACAAAGTGAAAGAGCCTAAAATCCCAATCATAGAATCACTTTTGACATGTTAAAAAATTTCCTTTTCTCTGCATGCAATAAATTATCACATTCCATATTATGGAGTAGTATACTGCCATTAATATCATGTCCTAGACAAAAACTTATTGTCATGGAAATAGGTCCAGTAAAATTAAGGGTAGAAATTTTGTACACCTTTTGTAACTTGCTTTCTGTCCTTAATTTTAGTGAGCATTTTCCCACTCCATTCAATATTTTTCTAGAAGATGATTTTTATTGGCAGTGTCAGATTTTATAATATAGATAGGCTTTAGTATAACAAATTTATAATATTTCTTATATTTTCAATACTTTAAAGAATGTCTCAAGATCTGGTGCAATTTTTATTGTATCATTAAGGTAAATTATTTGATTCTTG
Organism: Avahi laniger; assembly: GCA_963575035.1. Lineage (NCBI taxonomy): Eukaryota > Metazoa > Chordata > Mammalia > Primates > Indriidae > Avahi > Avahi laniger. The sequence goes on along the minus strand of CAUYSK010029844.1, from coordinate 41,302 downwards.
TTCTTCTCTCACTCTAAAATCATATCAAGAGCCTTAACATACTATCTGACAGAAAGGTGCTAATTTACGGCACAAACCAACAACAAGTAGGTATTATTTTACCATACTCACCAACAATGAATATCATACATTTTAGTCTTAAATACAGATTAAACAAAAAAGTTGCAACTAAGTTTCCTTTTGTGTTTTCCTATTTTTTGGTTGTCTTCTTGTTTGTTTGTTTAAAAAGGCCTTCCCTATGCCAAAAGAAGAATATGTATGTGTATACGTCATTCTGAGTTCCAGAGGTAAACAAAAGGCTTGGATTTCAAAAAGTATATAATAAAATGATTGTTTATAGAGATGTGGGCAGCACGAAAGGATGAAGAAAAATGGCTGAGAGCAGTGGCTCACGCCTGTAATCCCAGCACTTTGGGAGGCCTAGGCAGGAGGATTGCTTGAGGCCAGGAGTTCAAGATCAGCCTGGGCAACATAGGGAGATCCTGTCTCTACAAAATATAAATAAAGTAGGTCAGGCATGGTGGTGCTCCTGTGTAGTCCCAGCTACTCAGGAGGCGGAGGTAGGCAGATCACTTGAGCCCAGGAGTTGAGGCTGCAGTGAGCTGTGATGACGCCACTGCACTCCAGCCTGGGTAACAGAGTGAGACCCTGTCTCAAAAAAAAAAAAAAAAGAAAAAAAAAGTTGAGACACCCAGAGACTAGTAGTAGTGGGAAAGTAGGAAGCCATTTCCCCTAGAGCCTGAAGGAACAAGGGAAAGGAAATGAACTACTCACCCAATATGGGCTAGAGGCAAGGAGAGCTGCTGTCACAGAGGAAGGCAGCCCCTGCTAGAATTTGGACCTGAAGAGTGAGAACTGGTGAAGAGATACCTGAATCCTCTTTCCCTCCACCCTTAGCTCTCCTGCTGGTCCCTTCCACAGGGTGAATCCAAACTGCCAGAGGGCAGTCCCCTGGGGCCCAGAACAAGGCAGAGAGGGCTGGAGGGAGGGAGGGAAGAGTAGAGCATAGCCAGCACAGTAGATATGGATGACATTTATGGTTTTTCACATTTCCTTTTTTAATCCACTTGGAATTTTTCTTTTTGATACATGGTATATGATAGGGATGAGCTTTTGATTTTATTTTTCTGAATAGCTGTACAGTAATCATAGGTTCATATATCAAATCATTTTCCCATTTATTATAACTACAACCATTTTCAAACTAAACTCTAGATTACAATGGGGTTCTGATCAGTGTTTTCTACTCTGTTCTATTGATTTATTCTTATGTTAACATTATTTTAATTATAGTAGCATTATAATATGTTTTAACATTTAGTAGAGCAGCTCCCAAATATTCTAAAGTCCTGAAGAAAAAATAATTGGGAACGAATAGCTTCGAAAATTGAGAAAAAAGGTCAAACATAAAAAACATTCTTATTTAGATATATTTTGAAATGGATTCAATCAAGAGATGTACAAATTCTACATAGTTCCCTAATATAGGAACTCAATATGTATTACTAGATAATGCAGGGAAGGGTTGGGTTTTCTTTTGTAAGATAAACACAGAAATGTCTGATAATTAGTCATATACTTTTGCTTTGACAAGACGATAAAAAAAACCCTGGAATTCATTTTTCCTCTTGTTTTGATTATCTTTTGCTGGGAACAAACCACCAAAAACTGTGGCTTAAAACAGCAATCATTTATTTTATGTCTCTGTGTGTCAACTGGGCTTGGCTGGTCAGTCCTTCTGCTCCGCATGTTCTCCTCTTGAGGGTCTTCTGGGCTGTCCTGTTCAAGAAGGGTCTTTCATGCAGCTGCAGCTGGTATGGGCTATTGGCTGGGAGTGTAGCTGGGGCCGTTGATCAGAGAGCTGTGGTTCTCCAAGGGTCTTCTCCACGTGGCTGGGGGTTTAAAAAGGAGTATTTGGAAGAGCATGAAATGGCAGCTTTAGATTTCTTCAGACCCATCCTCGAAAGTTACATGGTGCCACTTCCTTCTTATTCTGTTGGTCAAAGAGGGACATAAGCCCAGTCCACACTCAAGGGGAGAGCAAATTGCCACTCTTGTCAATCAAGAGGAGAAATCTAAACACTTTGGCCATCTTTAATCTACCACATCTCTATGTTCATTTGGAAATAATAAGGAAAGGAGTTGTATCAATATTTCCAAAGACCTTTTATCTTCTGTCTCTTGATTCTGAATGTGGTTTGCATTTGCACTGTGAATCACTTGTGAACTTAGTTCCAATACGAGTGTAATTGCAAAAGAATGAAAACTAAAATGAGATATTTTGCCCAGATGATCTGCTCCAGGAATGAGAAAAATTTGAAATGACTTCTGAAAAAATAATTTAAGTCTTAAAGCATCTTAAGCACAGCTGCACTGCTCTATTTTAAAAGAGGTGAGGAGTGGGGGTTGGGGAAGAGCTCATTTTAGCCACAGCTACTGTTGGTGGGAGACAATTTGCAATGAGGGAGGAGGGGTTCATCAAAACTTGAACTTACTGTATCCTTTACTAGAATTCTAATCTCTAGTTTCCATCCCATTATTTGGTATAATACACTTCATGAGAAAATTTAGAATTTAGTAGGACGCTATGCTGCTCTAACACTTGGCAATGATAAACAAAACCGAAAAAACCTGAAGGACATAACCAGTACCAAAAACAAGATAAACATCTCTGCGGACCCAAATAAAAGAGAAACAAAACGCAGTGGGTTAACACCGTGTACCTGCTGGCTTACAGGTAGGAAAAACCAGTGAGAGAGGAGAGTTCAAGTTTTACACAGGAATGGGAACCAAGGAATTCAGGGGACAAGAACCAGATTCACATAAAACAAGCCTCAAAACCAAAATCCCTGAGTACTTCAAGAAACTTAATGCTAAGAAAATCAAGAAAGTCCATATTTAAAATGTGAATTCTCTCCAGATAAAATTAATATATAGAACAATTTGATAAAGACTTTGAAAATAATATGGTTAGGATGTTCAAATAATTATATAAAGAATTATATCCATTTTAAAAGAATAAGAAGTTACGAAACAAACAATAGAAAAAAAAATAGTTCGATAGAGGAAAGAACTCAATTAAAATCATAGCCTTTGGGAAAACACACACGAGACATGAGATAAATGAGAGACTTGGTATTTTTCTGCGCTTTATACCACACAGTACTATGGTTTGAATCTGTCCTCTCCAAAATTCAGGTGTTGCCAATCTGATAACACTAAGAAGTAGGGCATTTAAGAGATGCCTGCTTACTTCATAGACTTGTTGAAATCGCAAAGGGGTTTTGGTCTAGGTCTAGTTGGTCAGTGCACAAAGATCCCATTATTGAGACAACAGGGATTGCCAAGGAAGAAAGGAATTTTTTAATAGGACAGATGTCTTGTCTGGAGAACAGAAGGAGCTGCCTCAAATCCATCTCAAATCCAGCTCCTGGACTAAGAGGATCATGAACTTTTAGACAAGGGGCCAGATGCCTTGAGGCAGTCGTGGTGTAACTAACAAGGGGCTAGGTGCACTGGGGGGCAGGTTCTGAGGGAGGTGAATCTTGGGGTCAGGAAGTCTGCCCAGGGGCCTTCAGAGTCTCAGCTCCTCTGTCTTGCAGAAAATTCATTATTTCTGGGGAAACATCTCAAAAGGTCAAGTAGTTAGTTAAGGGAGAGGATCATATAAGGGTCATTGAAATGTGTTCAATGGGGGCCAGTTACAGACTGACCATACATGATCCCATCACACATTTTTATGCATATGGCTTCAATACATGATGCTGCAGGCCCCACCCCCATCCATACAGCATTTTAAACAGCGATAACTGTACGCTTACAATAATCTAGTCCAGGGACAAGAGGCTCTGCCTACAGCAAAAGCTTAGAAGAACCAGCAGTTAAGAAAGAAAGCATCCAAATCCATGATCTTGGCCATTTCCCTTCCTCATATTCAAAGTCTCATTCTCTCCTCACAAAGGGTCACAGCCAAGGTGCATTTTGTAATTATTTGCTGAGTGACGTCCTATGGCGAAGTAAGATCTTAATACATTTTTGTTGATTTTAGTTGTATGATAAGTATAAAATTGAATGGAATTGTGTTAATGCAGTGCTTCTGGTATCTGCGGAAGTCCAGTTAAAGTTCTTACTCTTTCACAACACTGCACTGTCTTCCCAGTGGCAGAAAATGCTGAAAGACATAGTCCAGATATAATTGCATACAGTGGCAAGCAGGAGACACCAGGCAGAAAGGAACTTCAAGGCAGCTCTTTGAGAAGGGCCCATGTGCCTCGTAAGTGCGTGTAATTGCCAAATGCAGTCGGTGCGCTGAGGCTGGCAGATCTTTGCCCGGCCGGACATCTTCCAGGATTTATCTTATGTCGCAACAAGGCACTTCTCACTATGCTGTGATGGTAGAAAGGGTGACCAGGAGAGCATGTTGCTTCTTTTCTTTTGCTTTTGTTTTGTTTTAATTTGTTTTCCCTTCCACAAGATCTCCAGTGCTTTGCCTCTACCTTAGAGGGCAAGCAGATGAGAAATAGGTCGACAGGTTGGGGATCTCCGTGCAGTTTGGACTCATGGAGGTCAACGGGAATCCAGGTCTTCAAAATCTTCATTGACTTCTGGACTTCTGGGAAGACAACTTTAAATAATAAACAAACAAACAACTTCAGTCCACAATGTACAGGAAAAGAAAAATCCTGGAGAAGTTTAAGAGGGCCGACTTTGTACCTAAGCAGATTAAAAATTAGATCAAATTATAAGCTGACATTAAGGCCCACCCAACTGGAAGGCAGTGTAGGGTGCAGAGGCAGCAGATGCTGTAAGACTGTCTGACCTGCCTAGCCTTCCTTTCCTGCAGTTCTACATTTGCGGTTAGATTGGATACAAACCCTGTGTCCCTTCTCGCTGGCCACCTTGTTTCTGAAGGTATTGCCTGCCTTCCAGAGCGTGCTGCTGCCACCTTTGCCAGCCTCTCTGCCAAGCTTCCCAAGGCGGCAGGAGTCCAGGTCGGAGCCCTGAGCCTGCACTCCCCACCCCGAGCCCCACCCTGCTGAGTCATCCTCCTGCTCCCAGCTTGGATGAAATGTCACACCATGAAGTTCTGGTTTCCTGAGCAGCCACCAGGGGATTGGATGATACATCCCACAAGTGCAGGAAGAGTCTATTCTCTGTGAGCTGAACCTTGACTAATGGGAAGTGGGATATAGTAGGAAACAGGACAAGCAAATTCCATTTCCTTCATTCCCCTGGGGACTGCTTTAAGATTTGTTTTCTCCCTAAAGAGAACTTTCCCATGGAGCAGTTCCACGTGCTAAGCCAACATTCCTGCTGAGACACCAGCCGAACCTCTTCATAGCTCATGGTGCAGTGGCAACCCACATGGTGACATGTCCCATTTTCAAACCATTTTTTTTTTGCCTCCTTTCCCCTGTTTCCTCAATTTACCATCTGGGCTTGCATTTCCCAAATAAAGCGTCAGCTCTTCAATCCTTGTCTCAGGCTCTACTTTGCAGAAAAGATGTTTGGATGGAGCTCTGACAAGAGGACTCATTTGATCGGCATGCTGAACATTTCCCCTTTCCCCTCGGAGGTCACCCCCCACTTTTCTCCACGCTGCCCGCTGCCCTGGGTGGCTGCTGGACTACATCAACGGGGCTCCGCACCCTCTGGCCACAAGCTAGAGCCAGCCAATGGGGGACCCTGGTAAGAGATTGGAAGGAGAAAGTATTTGTTCTCCTGCCTCCCTCCCTGTGAGAGGTGACCTTGGGCTGGTTGTAGCCCTCAAATGAAAGTCGCAGCTGGCAGTCTCCACCATCCCACTTTCTGAGAACTGCTTCCTCCTCCCATCCCTTTGGAGCTAGGGGACATAGCCCCACTCTGCCACCCTCAGATTACTGCACTTTCCTTTGCAGTGCCTCTACACCCTGCCCACTTCTTTGTAATTAGTCTCTTTATAAATAAACCCTTCTCAAATTATTCTAATTTGAGAGTGCCATCTGTTTCCTGTTAGGACCAAGAGTGCAAAGGAGTGGCTAAATGATAATATGATTTATCTATGTTGGAATAGTTAATAGCTATTACAAATCAGTTCATGTTTGGTAGCAAAAGAAAGTGATGCATTAATTTTTTTTTTTTAAAATCACTTAAACAATCAAACAATCACAGTTCTGGCAGAAAATAGAATTCCATTGCCACAAGGGGCTTTAATGCAGGGACCATTTAGGAGAGAGAGGGCAAAGTAAAGGGAACCAATAAGGGACAGTGACGCAGCAGGTACAAGAAAGAGCAGAAACCCATGCCTCCTACTGAATGAACAAAAGGAATGAACAGCGGTACACGCCTGAGCCCTCTAAGACTGGGAGCCCTGGACGAGTCCCGTCACGGAAGAACGCGGGCCGTGACAGAGCCTCAGTCTGCAGCAGGTTGGGGCTGAGGGAAGAAGTGCTCTGACCTTTCTCCCCTCCTGCCCACTAATCTCTCTGTAATCTCTGGTCTCCTGTTGGTGCCTCCTCCTGGCTGAACCCACCTGGAAACTAGAGTCATGTGGCTCATGGGGTCAGTCCACTTGGACTCAGAGTGGCGCTGAGAAGGGCAGGGAATGGGTTTGAGTTGGTGGGAGTGGGGAGGGCAACAGACAATAACCAGTATGGTCAGGATATCAAAGTCCATGAAGATGTAAATTTTGTGAAAAGTAATATAGGTGTTTATGTACGAGACGACTGATCTAGATAGCTACCTCAGGTAGCAGAAGAATAGTAAATGTTTTGTATTTTTACAGTGTTTGGTATACTTTCCAAATCAAGAAAATTGCTATGTATGAGTTTAAAATTAATCTTAGAAAAAAATAAATGCTAATTGGAGAAGTTTCTATTTTAATTTTCATTTTTAAAGGAAACATTTCCTATCAGTGTCTCCTTATGGCAGGAATTTCACCTCCTGAATTTTCCCAGAAACAAGATCTCATCTAGACTAAGATCAAGGCCAAATCCGGGTTTTTGTGTGTGTGTGTGTTTTTCACAACACTAGTTTTCACACTATTCTGTCAATCAATAGGAAAGAATAATAATCCAATGTGGAACAATGGTATCCCAGTTCTAATTGTATTAGTAGATCTGGAATCCCATTGATTACTATTAACTTTGTCACGCGGCGAGGCGTATCTGTGACATTCACTTTGTCAAACAAAATTTCACATCCCAGAGTTGGATGCACAAATCTGTGTATCGGTGTTAACCTCTACAGGCATATAACTTCAAAATTAACTGTAAACAAATATCCCTTTCAGATTACATTTGTTTTCAAAATTACTTTTGGAATTGTTTGATGTCTCTTTCTATGGCTTCACGTCTTTTACATTTTAACTTGAGCTACAAATAAAGCAACACGGAGGTGCTCAGTGATATTGTCAGCAGTCTGCATTTACCCTGGTGCTTTCCACACCCAGCGTTCCTTTTCTATTCTTAGCACTGTCCTAGGGCTCATCGTCAGCTCGCATTCAGTGTGGGGGCAAAAGGAAGGCAGTTACTTCCTCCAGGGAAATATTTAGTGCATTCGGAACGAGATCGCAAATCTTTGGAATGTCACAGACCAACTGATGAAGGCAATATTCTTAAAGCAAATTCTTAATAACTACCAACGTCTCAACCTTGAGCCAAAGCAGCAGTTTGAGAGGCCGTAACGAGCACCAATCATCAGGCGTGCTGTGTAAACTCAGACAGCAGTGTAAGCTCAGGTGTCCTAACGTCCACTGCTGCACGGCTATTTAAAGCTAAGGATTATGCGGCGATAGCAGATGCATTTTCCATCTTCTGAAATCTACAGTTTTAAGGATCATCTAAATGGCACAGATTAAAACTCACTGAACTTAGTAATTAAACTTTTTAAAGTGGTTTCCTAAACTTAATGTTAGTTTATAAGGGGATATGTTAATACATATTTTAATAGTATTTTATAAGTGTCTATGGAACTTACACTATCTTTTTAAATAAACACTTCAGATAGGATTCAGTTAAGCTTAAAAAAGATGAATGAGGTATATATTTGAACTTTTTAAAAATAAGGTTTATATCTGAAAATTCCATCTACGGTTTAAAACAGGTTATTGTAGTGAATCAGAAATAGATTTCAGACCCAATTTCCAAGAACTATATTTTAATTTCCAGGCTCCATATTTACAAAGCATCACTTTAATTAAAATGTACTGAAAAGAAAAGCTTATCAAGTAAAGGGAATCGCAACTCTTTTTAGCAACATAAAATATTTTCATAAAATGGGTAAGAATTCTTTAAACGAGTATGGCTCTTTTGCCATCGAGGATCACCAACACAGCCTCTCTGGTGGTGTTGGAGTAAGGAAGAAATAAGCCCCCGTTCTCTCTGATATCAAACTGCAGTCTCCTAAATTTCCAATGTTTCAGCTGTAAGCACAGTATCAGTTTGAGCTGCACAAACCTATTTAACAATTTTCCTTTCTGAGTAAGAAATAATAAAGACAACCTCAACATACCAGGAACTCTGTATGTATTTTTAATCTTCGTAAAAGTCATAGTGAATCATTTCAGACGTGGGTCATACAGTCATTTCCGTGATACGATGGACTGAACTATGAGAATCTCAGTGTCTTGTGAACAGGAACCGATAAGGCTTCACCGAGCCCCAGCTGGGTCCTTTGCCTCCACCACCAAAATTCCATCGTGACAGAGGATGGCGGACATGTCTTTGGTCTCCACGCCCTCCGGCAGTCTGTACTGTCGGGTGAAGCTTCGTGAGATAAAACCGTGCTCGTCCATTCTGGTTCCGTGTTGTGCCTTTATCAGCAGCCAGCCCTCGAAGGTCTGAATGATGATGTCTTCGGGGAGGAACTGGACCACGTCCAGCAGGATCTGAAAGTGGGATTTGTCTTCTCGTGGCAGCATCTGTGCCTCCGCGTCCGCTGCAGGAGGCTGCGCCGCCCTGGCCTTACTCAGGTCGGTGATGGTTGGCCCGGGCAGGGCATATAAAGCGTGATCCAGCCTGCAGTCTTCCAGACCTCGAGCTTCAAACTCCTCCTGGTAACGCACTGGAGTCTCTATGAGGTGCCTCAGGATGATTTTTGCCATGGTGGAGGCAGAAGCAGCATTGGACAGCCTCCCTCGGGGCACCCGCAGGCAGTGGCGAGCCTTTGCAGTTGCCTGCTGACTGGGTTGCCAGTCGGAGCAGCGACTCGTTTATAGCCCTCCCCAGACGCAACCACTTAATTAGGCCTGAATCATACCACGGCACACTCTCTTGTCTTTTCTCACACGCTGACAATGAACGGCTATTTATAGGGCATGTTTCAGAGTTGCATTTAGCACACAGCATGCACAAGCTGCCCAGTCAAGGACTGCCCTTACGTTCTCAGTTATCCTTGGCAAATGTGCCTGCCTTGCTTACCTCAAGAGAAGAAGAGAGTGGGGAGCAGAAACAGTATTTGAAAAATGTCTGAGTGAGTGCTTTCTCCTTGTGAACTGCGATGATCTAAGGGAATACGACTTCTTAGAACAGTCCAGAGATGTGCACTCGGCTTGTATTAGGAGCCAATACTCTGCAGGTGCAATGATAGGGAGAGAAGAATGTATTAATAGCTGTAATTGAAGAGGAATTAAGACACACGCCCACACACATATTCAAATCTCAGCTATTCAGCAAAATCTCAGCCCTTGGTCCTACACATTTCTTTATATTTTATCTTCTAGCTTTTGGGACTTAAGGGACATCTTAGCCACATCCTCCAGGTTTATTTAGATTTGACTCATCAAAAGTGAGATCAGATGACTAAGCTATCTCTGATGGGGGTTGCAGGGGCATAAGAGTGGGGAAAGTGTTTTCATCTTAGTGATGAAAACAGAGCCACGGGGAGAGAAAAATGTCAAAGCTTTGGACTATCTGATATTAAAGTCCAGAAAACTAAGGATTAATTTACATTTCTGCTCTTGAATTGGCAAAAATAAATTATATATAATTTCTCAACTATAACACCCTTTATATTAAACTTCCTTTGAAAAAGAATGAGGCAACTCTTTTTCCACAGCTATGGAAGGATCCCCAAGATATGTTAAGTATAAAAGTCCAGAACAGTATGTGATATAATATGCTACTATTTTTTTGTCTTATTTTTTTTTTGTTAGAGATGGAGTCTCACTCTGTCACCCAGGCTGGAGTACAGTGGCATGATCGCAGTTCACTGCAGCCTGAATTCCTGGGCTCAAAAGATCTTCCTGCCTCAACCTCCTGAGTAGCATGTGCACCACACTTGGCTAATTTTTAAGTTTTTTGTAGAGCCAGGGTCTTGCCATGTTTTTTCAGGCTATTCTCGAACTCTTGGCCTCAAGGGATCCTCCCACCTTGGCCTCCCAAAGCCCTGAGATTGCAGACATGAGCCATTTCACCTATTTATATTTAGTTTTTTAAAGTAGGTATTTGCTTATATAAATAGAATCTCTCTGAGCGATATATAGCCGGGGACAGTGGTTGCCTCCTGGGAGGATAACAGGGTGATTGGGAGGCAGGGGCTGAAGGGAGATCTACTTTTCACTGTAAACACTTTTGTGCTTTTTATTTGCAGAGTATAAATGGCCTATACGTGCTATACACAATAAGTTTTAAAATGTGGAAAACTTCCTTTCTGTGGAGGTTAGTATTCTCTAGAATGGGTAGACTAAGGAATACCTTTCCTTTAAAAACATACATTTTCTTAGAATGAACGAAAAATGTCTATAAAAAATAAAAATCAGAAAATAGAACCTTTAGCTGCCTTTAGTACTCTAAAAAACCTCTGTGGACATTTTGGTATCTACTTAGAAACATGCCGTAATAATGCTGTGCACACTCAGCTTTTTGAGCTGTACTTTACGGGTTGGTGGCCCTCAGGGGGAAAATGTGCTCTTTTAGATATGTTCATGTCCTCTGGCTGATAAAATATTAAGAGATGTTTTCATCAGTACTACTCTGAGTGGTAATGCCAGAACAGAAATCACTACTGGTGGCAAGAAATTGATAGGATATTCAGAATTGGGCTTTAAAATGTTAGAAAGATATACAGAAAAATTCAGAGAAAAGTGTAGACACTTCCCACGTACACCTTGTCCCCACACGGGCATAGCCTCCCCCATTATCAACACCCTCCCCACACACGCACAGAGTGGCACCTTTGTAACAACTGATGAACCTACATTGACACATCATTATTACCAAAAGTCCATCGTTTACACTAGGGTTCACTCTTTCTTCCTTTCTTTCTTTTTTTTTTTTTTTTCCAGAGACAAGGTCTTCTCTATTGCCCAGGCTGAAGTGTAGTGGCCCAAACACAACTCATTGCATCCTTGAACTCCTGGCCTCAAGCGAAGTCCTGGCCTCAAGTTATCCTTCTGCCTCAGCCTCCCAAGTAGCTAGGACCACTGGGGATCACTTGAAGCCAGGAGTTCGAGGCTACAGTGAGCTATGATGTCACCATTGTCTGAGTGACAGAGTGAGACTGCTGTCAAAATTGCAAGGAAGTTTTGGCTTGGATCCAGTTGCTCATCATACAAAAATCTGATTATTGAGACAATGAGGATTGCCAAGGAAGAAAGGAATTGTTTAATATGACAAATCACTTGTTGGGAGAACAGGAGAAGCTGCCTCAAAGCCATCTCTCCAGCTAAGGCCACTCCAGTCTCAGGATCCCACCATTCAAATGTGACTAGTACCATTCACAGTCACTTGTCAGCGAGTTCCTCAGTCTCACCATTGCCTGGACCCTCCCCCATGCTTCCCCCACCATTCCCTGCCTGGCTCATCGCTAGGGCTCCTGCGGGCACATTTAGATTGGAGCCACCAGTGAGGCAGGGGGCCCTGGGCCCCCTCCTCTGTTGTCTGAGTCCTGGACTTGAAAAAACCATTTGCTCTCCTGGGATTTCTTGTTACCTGGAGTCCTTTGCAATTTGGGGGCAATGTTCTTTACTGTACAACAACCTGGAGTGCCTTTTTCTACCCTTTCCTTTTGACTGTGGCAAAGGACCCTGCTGACCGTTCTTGCACATCCAAACCCTCATCTGATATTGACATAAATTGCCCTGCCCCCACTATGGGTGCCCTCTGGTCAAATTCAGTTCCCTGCTGGGTCTTAGAAGGAGGGACCATTCCTAACCCCAAGTCATAATCTAGTGTGTGTGGGACTGAGGAATTATTTCCGGTAGCACATGCCCCCCACCCCTCCTCTCACAGTGCAGAGACGGCAGCGATGGATGGTGGTAGTTGGCAGTTGTCCTGGGCCAGGCTCTGTGTGGGGCCCATTTCCCAGGCCAGTGGGCTCTGGCAGGGGCCCCATCTGCACAAGCTAGAGAGTGGCCAAGCCCGGAGCCCATGGAGCCTTCCCGTGGATCACCCCCGCTGTGGCACCTCACCTCAGCCAGTGCCCAGCAACTGACCCAAAACTGGTGCAGACCAGAGGACTAAAAAAAGCCATCCAAAGGCCCATGGCGGACAGGGCAGCAGGGACTCCAGCAGCGTGAGCTTGAGCACAGCCAAGCCCTCAATGCCTGCTCGGCAGGTGGGGAGCTGGCAGCAGGAGAGTGCGTTCATGAGATCCAACCTGGTTAATCCCTCCCCAATTTTATCACCCAGCCTTTCAACCTCCTTATTATACAATTGCATGAAAGATTGTACATATGGGATTTCATCCCATTTACATGAACTTTGACAAAATAATTCTAGTTGTAAGGTAGTATAATAATTTAAGGTTTCATTCAACAGCCACGTCTCCTCACACTCCAGCACACACATTGGATTAGAATAACACCATTTCTTTTTAGACATAGACTTGCAGCTGTAAGTTGGCCATTCAGCCAAGATTCTCCCCAAGGGGCTTTCAGAAGGAGCTTCTCTATGTTGAAATAAAACTCACAAATAACAAACACAAACAATGAAACAATAATTCCAAGGCCTTCCAACAAATGGGAACCATCCAAATGAGAACCAAATTCTCCAATGAGAGCCAACATCTCCTAATCCAAAGGGGAAAGAATTCCCCAGGTTCCCTGGAAATCATACAAATGAGCTCCAAATCCAAACCAGGTTCCGTAGTTCCACTCAACCTTGTGACTTCCCCCCCAGATAGTGCCTCCAAACAAATTCAACAGGAAGGTCTGAAAACCTCCTCCAAATGGGTGGAATCAAGGATCTCAGCATGCATGCTGGGGAACTTACTCAGACAAGTGGCTGAGGCGTCCGGATACTTCCCAAACCCATTTTCTTTTTCTCAAAAAAAGTTCAGGTTGGTTGGAGCTATGTCTAATATGGGGAGAACGAGATGGGTGTTCTCCAGAGGTAAAACAGGCCCTGGGAGCTGCTGAGGTAGTCCCTTACTTTCTTACCCAAAAAGGTGATGCTTCTACCCGTGACTTGACCCAGGGCTGCTCCCCGCCCCTTCCAGCAGTCATGGAGTGTCATTCCACCAGGGTGCCGATGGACCCACCCAGGGACACCAAATTCTATTACTGAAAGTGAAAGTTCAGTGCTTGTCCCCAAGGCTGCATCAGAAGAATGAGGACAAGTGGTTTTAGGAGAAGGAAAGGGAGGTTTATTAATTTGCCGGCAAATGATAATGGCAGACTCCTGTCTTAAAGTGCCATTTCCCTCCCTATAAGCAGAAACATAGAGCTTCTAAAGAGAGGGTTTTCAGCTTTAGGCTTTTGCTGTTTAATATAGTTGATGGTCCTGATCAACCCCATCTCCAGTGAAGACAATCTCGTGTCCTCCAGCCAGACAATTCCATCAAGCCATCTCGTGTGGTACAAAGGTCAAAGATATTCCCCTGCTCCTCTGATTACTGGCCTTGGGCAGGGATACACTCCCAAAAAGAGTGAGGGGGTTTTAAAGAGGTAGCTTGTAAAACATTTTGCCCCTTTTCAGGCCATTTCTTCTGTTACAAGTTGAGAATTCTATTTCTGCCATTTCCCCAAAACTTCCCTCTGACTCCAATCCTGCTCACCATCATCAACTACCTTGGTCTTTGGTCCTTTTGGAGAATCTATCAGATTCCTAATTGGCCTCCCTCCCTCATCTTCCTGTCCATCCTCTGAGCTGTAAGTGGAGCAGCTGTAACTTGAGCAGTAGTTTTAGAGCATTGTGTAGGTGACATCACCCCTTTGCTTCAAACTTCCATTCAAAAGTTCTTCATTGCAACCAGACTGAAATCCAAAATCCCTAGCTGAGCCTCCAAGAACCTAGGATCTGGCCCCTGTTGCCCTCCTCCCCTCCCCTCTCCCTTGGTCCTGTGCGTCAACCATGCTGGCCTTCTTTCTGTCCCTCAAATATGCTAAGCATGTTTCTTCCTAATGCCCTTTGCACCTGGAGTCCCACTGGGCTTTGAGAGTTCCACTTTCATGTTGTCTCAAAGCTGCCTCTTTCTTATCATTCAGGCTTCAGGGTAAATGTTACCTCTTCATCCCAGTCTTTTGTGACCACCTAGTGGAAGTCTTCCTCTTATTCCATCATGGTTCCATATTTTACCTTTGTTTTGTGTTCTTTTATGAGATGTCCCAGGAGGTGCGGCAATAAGAGGAGACACAGGAGGGCTCAGGAAAACGAAGTGGGCTATACTCACAGGTTCTAGAGACAGGACACACAGCAGACCACACAGGGCATGGGGAAGACATGGTGAAGACGGAAGTGGAAGGTTTAATCAGAGCCTTTACTGAGGCTTCCCTGGGAAAGGCAAGGCAGGGCAGGGGAAATGGTTTGCCACCGGCTATTTTGAATAATTTAGGCAGGCTCTGTGCTATAGGGGTGGTCTCTAGTTGCCTGGTACCTGGCCTTGGGGTGATTAGGCAGAGAAATATTGCCTCCTGGAAAGCAAGGGCCAGATAGGGGATGGATGGTTATGGACTGGGCACTTTGCATATCAAAGGCATCCCCCCAGGAGAGCCCTTTGTTGTCTCTAAGAATTGGCTTGTCCCAGAGAGGCAGTCTCTGCCCAGCCAGAAAGGTTTTTAAGATGTCAAAACGTCATTACAGCCCAGGTGTGGTGGCTCACACCTGTAATCCTAGCACTCTGGGAGGCTGAGGCAGGAGAATGGCTTGAGGTCAGGAATTCGAGACCAGCCTGAGCAAGAGCAAGACCCCATCTCTACTAAAAATAGAAAGAAATTAATCGGACAACTAAAAATACATAGAAAAAATTAGCCAGGCATGGTGGCGCATGCCTGTAGTCCCAGCTACTCAGGAGGCTGAGGCAATAGGATTGCTTGAGCCCAGGAGTTTGAGGTTGCTGTGAGTTAGGCTGATGCCATGGCACTCTAGCCCAGGCAACAGAGTGAGATTCTGTCTCAAAACAAACAAACAAACAAACAAAAAACAAAAAAATCATTACATATAGAAAATTATATATATATATAATATAAATAATAGATTCATATAGTACAATCATTGCCATTATCAGCATTTAAAATTATCTTACTTATGGAGTTACAGTCCAGTTGGGGAAGACAGACAACGGCACTTTGAGATCAGAAACTGTATATTCCATGGCTGTAGCCCCAGCACCTGAGACAGCCTGGAAAATGGTATGTGCGCAAGATATTTATTGAAGGAAAAAAGATCAAACCGCTACCATTTTTGTGATTTTTATTTCAGATGGCCCATGATGACACTAGGCCATCCTTCTGTCTGCTTTGGTCACTTCTCCTTTCTCCAAAGTGGAGATTCCAAATGAATCTCCCATCTTCTCTCCCAAATGAGCGATTCCCTTTGTCCCTTTCTCCTCCCCTGGGCTTTCATCCTACCAGTTATTCCCTTTCTTGATGTTCTGTAGTCTCTTACTATCCCCATGGCCTAAAGACAAGTGTCTCCCATCTTTTTAAAATAAAACCAAATCTCCTAGATGTTGTGTGACCTTCTAGCTAATTATTTTCACCCCTTACAGCCCAGCTTCTGGAATTCGAAGCCTGCACTGCAATTTAATTTCTGCCCTAGGGGCAACTCTGTCCTTGGTTAGGTCAAAGACAGCGTTATTGATAAATCTGTAGTGACATCTTTATCTTCCTTAACCTCTTCAGCATTTAACATGAGCCTCTCATCAGAAAAGAATGAGAACCATTTTTTTCTTAGCTTTCTCAAGAGGGCAAATAGAATTTTCTTTTATTCTCTGGTTTGCATTCTCAATGGGAGTAACATTGCCCTCAAGAAGGCCAAAATCTTGCCTTATGGAGCAAAAACAAAAATTATATAATCTAAGATTACATAAAATCTTAACTATTATGTAATGGTTTTTGGTCCTCCAAAGAGTCATAGTACATAAACAAGCATTTAATATATTTATGTTATAATTTCATGGGAAAGATAGAGGATAAATTAGGCAAAAAAATGTCTAAAAAGATTTATGGGAGGGGGAATGATGCAATAATAAAAAAGGAAGGAAACTGTGTAGTCCGCTTCGTTAGTTGCCCATCAAGACCCCCACGGCTTATGTCAAATGCTGAAGAGGTTAAGGAAGATACGGGTGACAGCACAGATTAGCAACAAGTCTGTCTTCGGCCTAACCAAGGGCAGAGTCATCGACAGGGCACAGGTTAAATTGCAGTAGCTTGGAGAGTGATCGCCGAATGCAGGCTGCGAGTTCCAGTAACAACTGGACTTGAGAGTTGAGGTTTTGAAAAGAGAGCCGTGTCAGCTGGGGAAGGAAGGATGGCAGAGCGGGCCAAATGATGCTTTGGGGAGGAGCGAGGACATTGACTGTTCCAGGTGACAGAACAGCATGTGCAAGGTCCTGCAGCCAAAAGAGAATGTCGTGACTGGAGAAGACAGGAATTTCAGTGTGGCCACAATGCATACTGCAAAGAAGGAAATGGGGAAAACGAGGCAGGAGAGGTAAGCAGGGACAGATCATGAAGATCTTTGTTAGTCATTTTTCTTGGGACAAAATAATGTTTTTAAAGTTGCCTGAATTTTTACCAGTTACTCAAGGAGCGACGGCAGAATTCTTATTTTAGAGTAAAGACTATTCTTTATCTCCTCATAATTAAAAGGCCCATTGAAGTATTTTTTTTCCAAGCTAAAGTTTAGTTTCTATTTTAAAGGAATAAAGGAGTTAACTTCAGGAAAACTCAAATCAGTGTCTTTTTTAAAACTTTTCTGACTACACCCATGATAAGAAATATATTTCCTGTCACACCCTGTGAACACACAGAGATATAGACTAGGCACAAAGCACACAGCTTTCCTACATGGCTGTGCTCTGCTGGTCTACATTCAATTCTATTTAACTTAGGAAAAGTGTTCCTTGCAACTGATTTCATGATCCCCACATTGGTCACAACAGATAATTTGAAAAACACTTAACTTTTGACTTTATGAAGCAAGATAGTTTACCATCTTTGTGGGGGTGAATTTCACCTCTGTAGAGAGAATGTTATGGTCTCAACTGGTTTTTCTTCTGTGGCTTCAGTGAGACGTTGAGCAGGGAGGGGAGGAAGCAGAGCAGCGGGACCAGGCAGCATGGCTCGTGTCAAATGCGGAAGAGGTTCAGGAAGATAAGAACAGCAGTGCAGATTTAGCAGCCAGGGGGACTTTGGTTTAACTAAGAGGAGAGTCTTAGAATGGCAAGATAGGGGCAGAAGTTAAACTGCAGTTGGTCAGGAATAAATATTGCATTCAGACTACCATTTTGAGGAACTGGGATGTGAGAGAATGGAAAAAATTAACTAGAGGCTGACATAAATTCCAGGTTTGTTTTGTCTTATAAGATGTTTTTAAGAAAACTGACTA
The DNA here is from genome assembly GCA_963575035.1 of Avahi laniger. Classification (NCBI taxonomy): domain Eukaryota; kingdom Metazoa; phylum Chordata; class Mammalia; order Primates; family Indriidae; genus Avahi; species Avahi laniger. The sequence continues at coordinate 23,555 of CAUYSK010029844.1, read as the reverse complement.
TTAGTCTGAAGAAAAGGAGAGAACCGGTTAGTAAGAGGCTGACAAGCCATGGTTGATAGAGTCTGAAACCTAGATAGTGATATCCCATTTTAAGTATCTCTTTGTTTTTTTAAATTATTTTTTACTTTTTTTTTTTTGAGACATGGTCTTGCTTTGTTGCCCAGGCTGGAGTACAGTGGCGTCATCACAGCTCACTACAACCTCAAACTCCTGGGCTCAAGCGATCTTCCTGCCTCAGCCTCCTGAGTAGCTGGGACTACAGGCATGCGCCACCATGCCCGGCTAATTTTTCTATTTTTTTTTGTACAGACAAGGTCTCGCTTTTGCTCAGGCTAGTCTTGAACTCCTGAGCTCAAGTGATTCTCCCACCTTGGCTCTCCAGAGTGCTAGGATTACAGGCGTGAGCCACTGCACCCGGCCTAAATATTTCTTTGACACAAAGTAATTTCCTTATATCATCCTCGAGTCATCAGTAAAGTTTTGTTCAACACTGTGGCCTAATGTCAAGTAGGCTCTGGGGCAATTAAGGAAGGGACTGTACCGTATACTATGTACCTCAGAACAAAGGGCCTCAGCTGCCCAGAGAAGCAGTAATGAGATAGCAAGAGATGACAGCAGCAGTCTGGAACGAGGTACAAATGACAACTAGACATAAGCACATGCCCTAGGGCATCCCAAGGCAAGGAGGTTTGGTTGGACCCTGCTGCAATCTTGCAGGCTGGAGTCAGCTCTGGAATATTAGCCTTTTATCTGTTAAGGAGTTCGCCCTTTAGGTAGGAGCCACACCAAACACAAATCCGAAGAGGAGTGAAAGGATGGGGAAAGTACCCTTCCTGAGACCCTGCTTTGATCACATCGAATACCTGTAGTGGTTTTTGGCTTTCTCACATGAAAACTGTTGTGGTTGGACAATCTGATCTTGATCATTCTTTCCAAATTTACATTTTTACAATTTCCCCCATTGTATACTCCAAACTCAAGGACCCCACGAATATGACCAAAAAGATAGGTAGAAGAAGCCACACCTTCTAGGATCGCTCTCTACGAGCCCAGCCCTCCAAACCAACCGGCCGCTGTGGTCTTTAGTGTTCCTTCTGCTTCTCTTTTTCTTTCCTCAAGCTGTGTCTTTCAGCTGGGATGCTGTGGGAGACTGAATAATGCCCGCTCCCCAAAGATATCTGAAAGGGGAGGCTTTGCTGAAATAACAGGAAAATATCTAATCCCACAATTTCCTAATAATAGCTAAAGATCAATCAAGCTCGCTGTCCCTGCTCTCTGCTCTTTCTCTCCCTGGATGACAGGCACCCTGCAGGGATTCTGTTTTCACAACATCTGAAAAGAGCTTAAACAGGGGAAAGGAAATGTAAATCTTTTTCTTTACAGTCACCAGCTCACTGCCTATAAAATTTGTTTTACAGCCTCAAGGTGCTCCTGAGGAGTCCCTGGAGGGACTAGAGGGCGGGAGGGTGCCAGCTACAGGAGTCAGTCTCTGCCCCAGGGGCAGAATCAACCACAAGACCACAATCATCAGTGACAAACCTGCCTGTCCATTCTGTTATTGACTTCCCTTATCTGTTATCAGCCTGCTGCTAAGAAGAGGAGTCGGATGCAGCATTCTCACTACCCTGTTAATTTGGCTACAGCCGTAAATCATTTTCACCCGTTTTTTACAATCCCTAAATAAAAAGCCTGAATACCTGTTTCTCTCTGCCAACACACTTTTCGTCTTTCTCCTTTTCACCATGTTGGCCTTTTTTCCACTTTGGGAAAAGCAAAATAAACTTCTTCTTTCTATCGTAATCTTTGGAGAAATTTTTCTCAAACCCATGGACATCAGCACTCCATCCTAACAATATGCACATCTTAATCCTTGGAATCTGTAAATGCTTGAAATCTGTTACCTTGTGTGGCAAAGACTTTACCGAAGTGATTAAGCTAAGGATCTGATGATGTGGCGATTATCCAGGATGATCTAGGTGGGCCCCAAATGCCATCCCAATTGTCCTTATAAGAGAGACACAGAAGGGGAGACACAGGCACACAGAGGAGAAGGATGTGAAGACAGAGCAGAGAGGATTTGAAGATGCCGGCCTTGGGGACTGAAGTGATAGAGTCACAAGCTGAGGAATCCCCACAGCCATGGAAGGACAGTGTGTGACCACCACTCAAGGCGCTGTGCCTTTGACTGAGAGTGGAGATTGTGGCACAGCCAGGGAGAGCAGCTAGGGAGCTTCCACAACTAACTACCCCACCTCATCCTCCTTCTTCCTGACATGGACTTTCTGAGCACCATGTGCTTCCCTCCCGGGCCCGCCAAGTCTCTATGCGTAGGCCCGTCTCATCTCTGACAGATCCACGACTTCGTGGTGGTTAAGAACATGGACTAAGCACGTGTCTTTTGGTGTGTTACTTCATCCAAGTATGTTTCAATTTCTTCATCTCTAAAATGGGTATAACAACTGCTGAAGTGAGGGAAAATTTGCTCTTTCCCCCGAAAGTTCGCTGAAAGACCAACTCGCAATTAAGAGAGACTAATAAGAGAGAGGTTTGTTTACCATGTACGCGGGGAGAATCACAGAGTAATTACTCAATATTCCAACAGAATACAGATATTTGTATACATGCTTTTTTAGAGGGGAAGGGGCAATCAGGAACATAGCTAATTCTGTTTAGGGGCAATAAATGGTTGTTGGGGATGATGGATGAGTAGATACTGGAGAGAATGAATGGATGCGGGGAAACAGATTGACTTGTAAATTAACCTGAGAAACAGACATTATGTTTAAAATGATTTGGGCCAGGTCTGGTTGCATTCTTGATCTTTTTTCTTGCAATATAGTAAGATAACAGGGAGGAGAAGAGAAGTCAATTGTTCTTTTTGATGGACCAATCTGGTTTATGCAGATAGAGGGAAAGCCCCTTCCAATGTCTTTTTATCTCTAAGAGCCTTAATTCAAAATACCAAGGAGTCATATTTTTGCCTGAAATTTCCTGAACTCCTTTATAACGCAACATACCTTCCAGGGATGTTGGGAAGATTGAACTTGATTCTGGCCAGAAAGCATTTTCCCTCTAAGGCACTGTGTCTTACAGGGAAATAAATAAATAAATGTGTTCCTAGTGATCTCTCCAAATCATTTGAAAAGTTATTTTTTGTCTATCAAAAACTTCAATCCATTTCCTCAGCTAATCTTTAGAATTCTCATGAAAAAGTATATCAAGTTACTTTTCTGGGGAAATATAGGTTACTGAAGCCCAGATAGTATGTAAACGGAATAAATTATAAAGTCTTGGACACAGAATAATACTTTTGACTCTGTGAGTGAGAGTTTGGTGCAGGGTTTCCTACCTCCAAAATAGGACTAATACAAGCCTCTGTCTCTGGCCGATTTTAACAGTCCCATGTGAAGAGATGGTTTCTAGGATATCATAAGCTGCTTTAAGAGTCTAGGCAAAAAAATAAGGCATGACATGTTAATTTCAGACTTGAAAGAAGCAGAGATCTTCCCAGGATCTGTACTGAGCTGCAAAACTAATTCCAGATGTGGCGTGATGTGGTCATTGCAAAGTGAAGCCAGGAGGGGTTTTATTTTTTATATGATAACTGCCCTCTGGTGGGAGAGACTGGAATTTCACTGATGAAAGGCTGATCCTTTAATAACAAATTTTAAATAAGCAATTCTTATTCCTCTTGCCTTTTGACTTCATTTTCCAAATAAGGATCTGCATACACTGAGCCCATTTCACTATTTGTCTGACCCCTGAAGCTTTTAGATTACTTGTATTGTTTGGGGGGTGGGAGGGGAGAGGGAGGCTGAGCTTGGGAAATTTTTGAAAGATAAATTTTGAACCCTTGCTTTCTTCTGTTTTTTTTTTTTTGAGACAGGGTCTTGCTCTGTCACCTGGGCTAGAGTGCAGTGATGTCTTCAGAGCTCACTGCAACCTCAAACTCCTGGGCTCAAACAAACTTCCTGCCTCAGTCCTTAGAGTAGCTCACATTTCAGGTATGCACCACCACACTTGGCTAATTTTTTTCTGTTTTCTGTGGTAATGGTGTCTTGCTCTTGCTCAGGCTGGTCTGGAATTCCTGGGCTCAAGGAATCCTCCTACCTCGGCATCCCAAAGGGACATATGAGGGACATATTAAGGGACATAAAGACCTAAATTCAAACCTTCGCTCTGCCTTTTATTATCTGCTTGATCTAGGGCAAGTCACTATCTCTCTAAGGCCTAATTTCTTCTTCACCAGTAAAATAGGGAAAAAATATATATCTCTTAGGCTGTTTGGAGGATTAGAAAAGAGATGTAAAACACTTAGACTGGAGCCTGGCACATGCTAAGTGTTCAATAAATATTAGACATTATTATTAATTTGTAACATATAACATAATATATAAAGGGAATTAAAGCTCTTTGGAGAAAAAGCTGACCCATTTCAACTCAGTGCTGGCTATTTTTAAAAGAATAGCACATAGCATTGCCCATGTTTCTTTAAACATTAATCAAGGCCTTGGCAAATATTAGATGTTACTGGATAACTATCAGAGCCACAAATTCTCCACAGATAAGCTTCAGACCAAGCCAGATCCTGGGGAGGAATGTGCTAAAGCTTCCCTGTCACCCCAGAGCTTTCTTTATCAGCTATGATCAAACGATTTTTTATTCTTTTTCCACCATTTGCTTTTAAGTCCTTTGGTGGCATTAACATTACTTTCTAGTTGCTGAGCTTGAGAAACTCAAGTCTGCTTTTTTAACCTGAGGGAAATTCCAAAGAAATACTTATTACGGCTTGCTCACAGATGGCTCTTGGGGGGATAAGAGTTATTTCTTCCACAACATAGTTTAACTGAGAGGTCAGATAAGGATGTCGGGTTAAAGCAAATGTAGACTCGGAGGCAGTGGGGAGAGAGTAAAGGGTAGAACCAACAGTCAAGGGCAGAGAGAGAAGCCAGGAGTCCTGATCAGTTTCTACCCCAGGGAGATCGTCGTAACCTACTCAAGCCTTGGTTCTCAGCTAGAAAATCAGACAAGGGACTGAACTGAATTTATTTACTTTTTATTTCAAAAATTTTGTGGGGTACAAGTGTTTTTCATTACATGGATGAATTGTGTCATGCTGAAGTCGAAGCTTTCAGTGTCCACGTCACCAGGATAGCGCACATTGTACCCTACAGGCAGATTTTTATCCCTCGCTCCCCTCCCACCCTCGCCCTTCTTAGTTTCCAGTGTCAGTTACTCGCCTTATGACCATGTGGATCTTTTGTTTAGCTCCCACTTACAAGTGACAACATGTGGTATTTGTTTGTCCTGAACTAATTTATAAGGTCCCATCCAAGTTTTAAAAAAGATGAAGAAAATTAAAATGCCCACTTGGGTATTATGTTGACGGCGTTCTCTAAAACTTCAGCATCTTCCTCTTGCACACCCACTCCCCGGCCCCGGCAGCTCCCTCTCTATCCCTCTCGCGACACCACCAGGGCTGCCTTTGCTCCAGCACCGAAGGCCGGCAGAGGGGCAGGTGCTGCATGAGCACGTTTCTGTCTGAGGACCTTGTCATCTGATACGAGGAGTTAACTAGCAGGAGAGAAGGCGTTTGTCCTCAGGATGCAGTAGGGGAGACTCTCCCCGTTTCTACTGTGTCTCCCCACACTCTTGGAACACCTGCCTTGTATAACCCTTCTCTGAAAGTCTCAACGAATGGGCCACTGTGGCCTGGCATGGGATGACACCCCCTAGTCCAAGTGAGTGGACTCGGGGTGGACTGTTGACTCACAGCTGAGCCAATCAGATGCTCTAGGGGATTTGGAACTGGATTCTGAGCTATCAGGCCCTTGTTCGGGTGTGCGTTAGGTGTGCGTTAGGTGTGCGTCAGGCCCTTCAGTTGAGGTGTATGTGGAGTCGAGGTGGCCATTTCCTGCCATGAGGGGCCAAGGCAGGACAGATCAGTCTTCCTGTCTGCCTCACTCTTCTTTTTCTGCAGGGAGTGGCAGAAACAAGGGCTCACACAGCCCCAGAGGGAATAGTGGCCTTGGAACTAGGAGTCCCCAGAAACCAAAAAATTGCCAGGAACTAATTTGCAAGCCATTATGTGCCCTTGTGCTCTGGGAAATAACGCTTATATCATTTGGATACATTCATTCTCTCCATTTCTAAAGCTAGTCTGAGTAGGTCCCTGTTAGGCTTTAAGAAGCAAATACCTACTGGCAGAAGAGCACAGAGGAATTTATTCTGGTGCTCGAGACCCCAGTGAGTTCATGACTTGAGGGAATAACTCTCAAATAAGGAAAATTCAAACACCAATACAAGCAATTGTAGACATATTTTGAGGCAGAAGGATCTTCTTGGGGTCCTTTAAAGCCACAAGCACCTTCCTGTGCTGTTTTCCTGACCTTGGCAGGAATTCTAGAGGAGCATGTTTGGCCAGGCTGACTGTGTCACTGCAAAGCAAACAGCAATTAAGCTCCAAGATCTTATAAATGAAAAAAATCGAAACGCAAGTGGTGTATTTATAGCCTAGACCTTGAGAAAGTTCTCTTTGGAGACCCTTCTGGAGAAAGAATGCAGCCTCCTGCACCTGACGCAGTCTGCTTCTGCCCTCGACGGCTTGTCCACTGTTCAAATCTCACGCGAGGCAGCGCTGTGTGACAGTCAAGAGCAAACAAAGAGAGCCAGGTGCTTGAGCTCAAAAACTTGCTCCACTCTAAGAAATAAAAATAAAACCCTAAGCCCCTCAACTAATTGTTTGGACTCCCTCTTGGCCAAGGGGACCCCAGAGAAATCTTAAAAACTGAATTTTTGGCCAAGACAGGACAGGAGGTCAGACATGCTTCGTTATACTCCCTCTCTTGCTGACCACTAATAGGCTTTCTTCCCTAAGGGTTGAACAGAAACCAGCCCTTTGGAAAGACTTGCTCCACTGCTGATTTCAACCAGCCTCCTGGCCACCCTCCTTTTTGTGGTTCTGATGGGACAACCAGCCAGCATTCCTCCCTGATAAGAGAACCATGGCATGGTTCTGACCAGTCTACAGAGGCTGTGCGAAGAGGGGTCCTCTGCTTCACCTTTTGACATCGCAAGGCTGAAAACTCCACTCCCGGATCATGCTAACACACCATTTTTGAACATGTGACCCATGAAGAGGCATGAACCTCAGTTGGGCATGCACACAGTTCTCCTTTCATATATATTCATGACTATTAAATATGTATATTTCTGTTCCCTTCACCCCTCCCCGGAAGTGCTTTCAGTCTGTTTTCTGCCCAAGACTATGTTTCCCAGCCTGCAAGACGGTCAGCCAGCAGCAGGCTGCAACCCATTATGAGAAATAAAACTCTCCTTTCCAAATTTATGCACCTCATCATTCTTCAGTTGACAATCCCTGCCCTGGACAAATTGCTTAATACCCACCACACTGGGTTCTTCTAACATCAGAAAAGATCATGCATGGAGCAGAGCATCTAGTAGATTCTAGACACTGTTGTATGTATTTTTACATAAAAATAAAAGCTGACATGTATGCATGTGAAGTGCCTTAGCTTATTGGTCACAAGAGGAGACAGAATGACTGCTAAGAACCTGGAGATATGTGATGTATATGTGCGTAGAATCCGTGCTTAGACCTGTGGCTGTAATACCCAGTGGGAATTAATTAAATAAATTAAAATTTGTTTTAGAAACTCACCACCTGCAGCAACTTCTCAGTAACAGTCAAAGGGCAGAACAAACACCCATGATTTATCACCGCTACAGATTCACCTTGACTTAACAATGGAGTTATTTTCCAATAAATCCATCATAAGTTGGAAATATCACAACTCAAAAATGCACTTAATACACCTAACCTACCAAACATCATAGTTTAGCCTAGCCTACTTTAAACATGTTCAAAACACCTACATTAGCCTACGGTTGGGCAAAATCATTGAAGACAAAGCCTATTTTATAATAAAATGCCGAATATTTCATGTCAGGGTATCATACCACACAGAGCTAGCCTGGGAAGAGATCAAAATTTAAAATTCAAAGTATAGTTTCTTTAGCAGCATCATAAAGTCAAAAAGCCCTAAATTAAACTGTCATAAGTTGAGGACTGTTTGTATGTGTGTAAGACAGGGTTCCTCACAGTGGACTATTCCGGTAATGTCTTTTTCGAAGCCTCAAAGCAAAATGCATTATTCAGCGGCAAACTCACGGGCTTCGTAGATTAAAGGATGCAAAGACAACAGGTTTGTCTCCTAAAGTGAAATGTTATATCAGAACACTAGCACAGAGTAAATACTCAAGTGTTCATTTCTTTCCTTTCCTTCTACAAAACATTAACTACGCCCCCAACTTTGTGGGGTTGCAATACTCTAGCCATCTCTTAAGCACCTCCTTGTGATAACATCTTGGTGGTTACGGCATGTGCTTTTATGAAATGTATTACATTCATTACTCACAATACTATACAGTACTTCTACCAACCTCTGGAAAAGTACAAACTTTTAGACTCTACTGCCTTCAAGACTTCACCCCGTGCCTCAACCAACCTAATGCTACTACTTCGCTGCCTGCCTCCCTTCCTACCCTACCTATCCTTCCTGAAAACATGCAGTGCGCACACACTTGACCTTTACCTGCTGAAACTTCTTTTCAGATTTCCAAAATACCCTCCCTTTCAAGCCTTCATGCTTTTGCATTTGCAGTTCCTTTTTCTGTGTGGATGGAAAACTGCTATTGGACTACCCTAATGTCTCCTCTTCTGAGGGAGCTTCCCCAGCTTAATCAGATAGAGCTAATCACCCCACTCTCTGCACTTGCAAAATACTTTCAGATTATCCAAAAAGTTGTCCTGTTCTAGGTCACTGCTCCGAATCTCTGAAGCAGGGACAGGATGGAGTACAATTTTGGCTCTAACTGCTTTTGAGGAGACTTCAATGTGCGTCAGTCAGGTTCCCAGCATGGAATGTGGCATCCACAAAGTGAGAAATTTAAGGAGGTTTCAAAAAATAGCCTATTTACAAAGGTAGGCAGAATCCAAGAGAAGCACAGAGACAATCCAATACCCCAGGGCTAGAAAGAGAAAGGAGTTGTTATAACCTTTAGGCTGAAGAAGCCAAGGAGAGGGGGTAGCTATTCGAACCCAGAGTAAGAGCCATAGAGGTTCACGTGATGGGAGCACTGGCCTTTAGTGGAGGGACCTAGACAATCCCCTGTGGCCTGACAAGAAAGGTGCTGACAGTAAATACTCCATCTGACCTCCTCGCTCACTGCCTGTTGCCTTCCATTGGCCACATCCATCAGGAAGCCAGGGCAAGGGTCCTATTGATGCAATCCACGTGGCCAGGCTCCCAGAGCGCAGAACAGAGGGAGAATGGCTTGGGAGGGTCAATGAGAGAGATCCAGCACCCTGTGCGTGGTGACAAGCTTTTTGCATCCTGTACATGATGACAAGTTTTTTGAGCATTTACTGTAAATACTCAACCTGTAGCTTTTAGATCCCACAGTAATAAGTCAATCACACATTAGAGAGATATTTAGCTAAATAGTCACAAGGTGGGCTCCCCAGGAAGCATTCCCTGAGATGAGCATTAGCACACAGGAGGTGACGAAATTGTTATGAGATATAAAATGTATTTGAAAAAGGCAAATGCCCTGACCAAAAGAAAAAAATAATTTCACCATTTTTTCAAAGTGTTTGGCTGTGTTAGACTCATTGGAGGTGTCACTCACAGCATTAAGGCTATGCTTCCAGAGTTCATTTTATAGTTTGTTGTAAGAAAAGTTTCTCTGAACGTGTACAGCATCAGAAACCACGATGTACAGCCTTCTCTCCTGAGTGTGAAGGTTCTTGGTGTTGCTAGGACTGCTGCTTGCTCTTCATGTTTGCCCTGCTCTTTTTCTGGAAGAACAAGAGGGTACAGTCTGAGTGGTTTCTGTAATGTAAGAGATCTGACTCAGGAGGGTAGGAGTCTTATATCAGTCCCAAAAGAAAGACTCTCAGGTAATAGCAGTTCTTCCCTTTTATTAAGAATTTATGGCTGCCCAGGGGCCATTTTCTCTTACTTCTTAACTGCTATGTCCCTCCCAGAAGAAAGTCCTCTTCACTGGATAAAAGACCGCAATGAGGTAAGTCCCTTTGGAGTATCTTCCCAGTCCATTTGCTTAACTGAATCATCCCCACCTCCTCAACCACACCAGCGGGCTCCAGGAGCCATTTTATACATGGGGCCATGTCGTTGGACACAGTTGACAGGACTAGGGTTGGACATCCCATCAGTCTGGGCCAGGGCTTTTCCTTGGTAATTTGGAGACTCTGAGGGGAGCAGATTGTCAGAAAGGGGAAGGGTATTAATAAAATAGAAGAGAAGGGGATTTTTTCAGTTTTCCAGCACTTGGACTGAATTCATTTGTGGTAGGCAGAACTCTAAAATGGTCCCTAAGGTGCTGCCCCTAGTGTTCACACCTGTATAATACCCTGCCCTTGAGAGTGAGAAGGACCAGTGAATATGAAATATTGCTCCCATGATTTATTATATGACAAAAGGCATATTAGGGCCCTAAATCAGTTGATTTGGAGTTAATAAGGAAGATTATTCCAGGTTAGTCTGTTTTAATTAGGTAAAAAGCCTTAAAAGCAACAGAGACATTCTCTGACCAGCTCAAGGAAGAAAGCGAACTGCCATGGGGAACTGCGTATGGACAGGGGCTGCCTCTAGGAGCTGAGGCCTCAGTCCTACAACCTCCAGGAACTGAATTCTGCCAGCAAACAAGCTGAATGCGCTTGGAAGCGGGCCCGAGTTGCAGATGAGAACCGCAGCCCCAGCTGACAGGTTCCTGCAGCCTGGAAGAGAGATTCAGCTTACCTAGACCCTGACGCCTGACCATGGATACTATGGGATTATAAATTTGTGTTCAGCAGGCCACTCAATTTTACGGCCATTTGTTACACAGCAATACACAGCTAATTTGCCATTAGGAAGGCCTAACTGGTTAGATGACCTAACACACTTCCTCGCTAAATTTCTCGCTTTTTACCTGAGCCAGTTAACACTAGTTTATTTGAACCAGAGGGTCCTAATGTACTTCTAGCTCCCTTACTCCAAAGAAAGAATAATTAGCTAATGCCAAAAACATCAACCTGCTTAGTCCCTTTACATGTTTCCATTGATGCTCATGTTTCCCTCCCTTCTCCCTCACCCGGTGGGAAATGCAGGTCTGAGCAGAATGGAAGAGAATGGGATGGGTAAAGAGAATCATGGAAGAATTCTAAGGAGTGGACGTGGCTGGAGAGCAGGAGAAACTGCTTATGATGGGAGCAATTAAACAAAAAGTCACAGCACAAGATGATTATCTCAAAGTAATGCATTTGAACGGAAGTGTGCTTTCTGCTAATGAGGTTAAAAAAAGGAAAAATAGAAATTTTTTTTTAATATGCTTCATCATGCCTTTAGGCACCAGAGAGCATAAAATAGTGAATATTTTGCTCTGTTTGGTGACCTCCGCCTTTAAATTTTATCCAATGTTATAAGGACAGTTATCTTTTAGAGCAAATGTCCAGCCATTCCTCTTTCTAACTATAGCAGTGGCTCCAGAGTCATTTTGTAAGATATTATGAACCCACTCTCTGGAGCTAGATGCATCCTTGGTACCTGGGACAGAAACACACACACTCTGCACAGGTGAACTCTACACAGATGCTCACAACAAGGGGCCTTTTGTGTGCTGGGTGGCTGTGGCAGCCGAGAGGAGGCACCACTCTTCAGTTCTCCTTTCGGGAAAGGAGCAGAATCGCAGGGTGGAGTCAGCTGACAGCCTCCACCTGCAGGTACCTTCAGAGTTGCGTTAGCTGCTGAGCTGAAGCCACACTTGTTCCAGGCAGCCCCCAGCTAATGACTAAGCACCACAGAGGTACTAGAGCCTGGTGTTTCTACCCCGCATGGACCACAGAACCAAAATCTCCAACAAATGATCTTTGCTCTGGAGTTCCCCACTGGGTTGGCCTAAATTTTGCCATGTCTTGTAGTGGTCTGAGGCCCCTTTCTGCCTAAGGCTTCCTCCCATTTTCCTTTGGCAGGTGTTCGATTGCATCGTGGTGTGCAGCCTTCCCCTGTCCAATCGAGCTTCCTCTTTCTTTTCTCTTTCACAGGTATTACGTCTCCACAACCCCCTGTGCTTCTAACTCAGTCTCAGTGTCTGCTTCCCAGAGAACCCAGCTAACTCGGTGTCCACACTTGCCATGTATGGGCATGGAGGAGAGGAGGAAACCAATCTACAGAAAGAGAAGAATGAATCATACACTCAGCAGAGGGAGAGGGAGGGAGGGAAGGAGAGAGATAGAGAGATATCTGACTGATATTTCATCCATGAGTTCCATGAGACACTATTAGTAAATTTCCCTTTTTTTCTCCAGTTAACTTAGACTTTCTATTCTTTTGTCAAAAGGATAAGTAATTAATCTATATTTAACACTCTTTCCAAGAGAGGGGAGGAGTTAGGGCCACAAAACCATCATGCTAATTGTACCCCATACCTGGCTCCAATATGCAACCCCAATCCACTCACCAATCACACCATTAAGTCTGAAAGGTATGGAAAAACACCAAGAAAATTTCCCCAAGACAGGTGGGGGAAGGGACATGGGGAAGGAGATCATTAACACTAATTGAGATAATCATCTTATAGTATGGAAGAGAAGGGCAATTTCAGCTAATAAAGTTAATCAAAAAAGAAAAAGTATAAAGGTATAACTTTGAAGCAATTAGAAATAGGCTGTTTTAAGTAATGTGCTTTACTAGCTCCATACATAGGTAACAAAGGTGATAGAATGAAGAATACATCTATTTGGTGACCTCTAACATTCAATCAATGTTAGCAACATATATTGCTTGAGCATCTACTATGTGTCGGGCCTGGAAAAAGCATTGGTCATACAAAGATGAAAGAGTCTTCTCTTAAAAGTGCTCAGATTAGTGCAGGAGACAAAAAATGAAAATGATTAGAGCTCGACATTCAGAATAAAATTTTCTTTATTTGGGTTATATCATTTTTTAGTAAAGAAAGGTAATAGCCAAGTACAAATGAAGCTTTCCAGCCAGTTATTGAAGCATTGGAGCAATAAGAATATATATGATTTTGAAAAGAAGAATAGAAATTCTTTGAAAATTATGCACAGTTTGAAATGAGGGAGAAGACTCACATACTAGATGTAACTGCCAACGTCTTTCGAGAGAAGACGGAAAGGATCCAGCCCCGATGTCAACAGGAAAGTACCCTGAGCCATGATTATGAAGACCGTATCTCCTAAGAGCAGCAGTTCCACGCCTGGCCTATTGAAATTCCTCCTGAGAAGTTTATCCAGCCTACACCATAGGTGAGATTTTCCTAGAATTCAGCACTCCATGGACATCTCCTTATCTATTCCCTCCAGCTTTACAACAACTGGAGCCCATGATCTAGCCACCAGGGCCTACCTCCCTTTGCTCTGTTGAATTCAATCTCAACTTATTTTGATTTAATGTGGTAGTCAGCCACTAAGATGGTTCCCAAGGATCCCAGACTCCTGGTATTCACACACCTGATAGTACTGTGCTATACTGAATAAAGTTGACCTGTGTAACCAGTAGGATGTTGCAGAAGTGACAATGTGTGTCTTCTGAGGCTAAGTGACAAGAGATGTTGAGGTTTTCACTTTACTCTCTTCAATTTCTTACTTTGAGAGAAGCCATCCACCATCTTGTAAGGATGCTCAAGTAGCCTGTGGAGGGGCCCACATGGGAGGAAATGAGGTCTTCTGCTGATAACAAGCACAATGTAGGTGAACCACCATTCCAACACTGATGGCAAGTTCTACCCAGCGTCTCAGATTCTATGTTTTTCAGTCCATATGTTTGTTGACTTGACTGTAACGTTATCTTTTGTCTTTCTTTCTAGGCTAGAGACAAAAAATTTTCTAGAGAAAAGTTTAGACAATGAATGAGAATCTCTGACATCCAGCCCCTTGAAGACTTGATTAAGTGTGTTAACCCATGCACGTTGCTAGTAAAAATGCAATAAATGTAAACTCTAATCAAAAGTGATAATAGGATTAAAGGTACTTATAGAATAAAATCAACAAAATGGTAACTTCCATGCTATTTCTCTTTAACACTCATATCGTTAAAAGATCCAGTGGCTTTCACACCCAATCCTATGACCATTTGGCGTCTGTTCCCTGTCGACTGGGGAGTGGGAACATTGGTAGATATTTTAACTGAGCTGCATTTGCAACGTTTGAATTAAACACCCATGAACTTCCCCAGCCTTTCCCTTCCACACACACTCTCAGGCCCCTCGACTCTATCACTTAGTGGGTCCCTGGGGGATGGCCTGACTCCATGTCTGTCTGCCACCTCCTTATTTCTTAAACGGGGGGAGCCTGCATGTTTTGATTGTCCATCTTTCACTCTGTCTTTAACCTGCTTGAGCTAGAGTTGTCTCCGCTACAGACGTATTTCCTTTATTTCTTTTGTATTTCAACTTCTGTCCTATCAACTCATTTTCTCCTCCTTTTTGTTTCATTTATAATCCAAATACTGATCAAATTGATTATTTTTTTCTTTCTTTTTATGACCGTGCCTATTGGTAACATAAAGGATTAGAAGTGCGCAGGCCATCAACACTTAATGTGCTAAAAATGTCCAGAATTTTTCTTCACATCCTTAAATATTTCTAAGACTCTGAACTTCTTCAAAGTGAACCTCCTTTAGTTCAACCAGTTGGATTCTGGGTCAATTCACTGACAGACTTTCCATTAGACTGTATTTGTTTTATTCAGTTAATAGTATTAACAATTCTATTTCATTATATACTTTTACACATGTGGAGTGTTTCAGCCACTTTGAGTTCAACAAGTTTTTGAACATTGGACTTTGCAATATTAGAACTTGAAATATATTGATAGGAGCATTACTTTTATCTAGTTAACTGTGTTAGATAATAGACTAAATGAACAGCTTGTTATAGAAAGTATTCCGTTTATAACTAGCCTAGGTACCAAATGCTTGGTTATGTTATTTAAGTTAACAAATGTTGAATAAGCGAAAGTGACACCTAAGGACCCTCATGCATAAAGTATAGTAATCCTACATATTTTAATCTAAGTAATGGTCCAGGTTGGGCTTTATGGAAGCAGATGCTGAGACAAAGTCTGGGGTGCAAGTTGTGTATTGGGGACCAGCACTGTGAAAAGAAGGGAGGAAGAAGGACTGGGCGGAGGGAGAGGTGACGCGGGCCTGACAAAGCCTTGGCCAACCCGCAGAGGAGCGAGTGTTCACTGTTGTAGGTGGGCAAGAGCGCAGGTCCCTTGTACCCTCCTTGCTCAGCCACAGCATGGGCTGCTCGTGGAAGGACAAGGGGGCTCTTCGCAGCTGAGGCAGAGTATGAAGAAGCAAAGCTGAAACGGCCGCTGCCACATTCCCTACGGCCGGCCAGCAAGTCCTTCCTTGAAAGGGGATCTGATCTGGTGGTGCCTCTCCATGTATATCATATTTGGCACTTTTGAAATTCTGTTCTCGAGCACCAGCCTTCTGCAAGATAAACTGGCAGCGTCCTGAATTTATTTGTCCTTGGGTGCCTATTCACCTTCCCTATCATGGAAGTCAGACCACATATATGAGCACATTAAAGTTTCTTAAGAAGTCAGTAACCAAATCTGTTTAAGACTATTTAATCCATTAACTGTAGGACACTTTTTGGGGAAAACTAGTGACATTTCTTAGAACACTAAAAGAAAAAATTCTGTTTAGCACAACAAATTAAGTAAGTAGGCTTTTTTTTTTTTTTGGATAGAAACTTCACTTCTTTCTGATAATGGGAACAATTCCTTGCTTAGGAATAAAGGTGAAGCTTTGTTTAATATACTCTCTAAACCTATAAAGAGAAGTATGGCTTTTATTTCTCCCGTCTTAATTGCTTTTAAGTAAAGTGGTAGTAAAATAGAACAAGTTGGTTAATAACCACTTTCTATAACTAATCACCGTAATTAAAGTGCCTGCCTAGAACTCGGAGCTCAGGAAGAAAGGCCCCATGCCGCTCAGTAAAGCTGCCCAAACCCACACAAATGAGCCAGTTCAACACAGGATGTTCACACTCACGTGTGATGCCCACGGCTTTTGACTTCAGGCTTAGAGGGGAGTTAATCACTAGGAGACCACTTATTCAGCTGGCTGGAAGGTGATTTCTTCTGTGCCTCTAATCTATGTTTGGAGAGTATTAAAAGCAGCAAAGCATTGAAATCAAGAGAGGGAAGAAGATTTTATGACTTTCATTCAGCAACTTTGCTGAAGACATGTTTTCTGATTGGAACCCAAACATCCCAGGCCTCTTACATTCGAGCCTCTTCCCTCGCTGTCGAGCTTGCTTCATGCCTCCTTTGCTGGATTATTGGCCCTGACCTTCCCATTCTCAACTTGAGTTTTGAGCAAACCCAATACCTCTTGGGCTTTCCCAGAAATAACCTTGGAGATGCAGGGCGGTGGTTCCGGTTTCCTCCTGGTACTGTGCGCTGATGTCTGCTGCTCCTAGCTCTTCAGGAAACAAAATCAATGTTTTTTTCTTTTCAAAGACTCAAAGAAGTTGTTTCCAATGGCACTGGGAGAAAGAGCAGCTCCTCTGTGGGTATGTTGGCCCGATTTTTCTATTCATGCCGTCCTGCCGTCTGTCGATTCAGAGCATTGGAAATTCTGCGGATGATGATCTGAGTGCTTCCTGTGGAGACAGTTATAAACCCATATATATAAAAGGAATAAGAAACAAATCATAGATATTTTGTGTAAATGAAATTGTAATTTACCTCAAATCATTATTATTAGGAGTAAACACTTCTTTGGGGCAGCAATATTGTTTTCTCAGAATCAAGTGCAAAATTAGAAATATCTCTTTCTCCCAGTTGTGGCAGATGAGACAAAGGGGTGACTCGCTATTGAGTGTTTTGTACCATATTTCCGAAATCCAGCCTTCACCTCTCACTTTCATTCTTTAATCTCCACACCCCACTTTCCCCTTAACAATTCTCTGACTCCCTTCTGCCTTATACACACCCCCCCTGCCTAAAAGGGAGCAGTGAATTGGTGGAAATTTTAAGATTGTATTCTTCTTTCCATCTCATTCATATTAAATGATGAACCAAGAAATTGTACAATAAATCATTTATAAAAAAGAAATAGAGACCATATTAATAGCATTTTTGACCATAAATCTTAACAGAATATTAACACCCAGCAAATATAGGTGGTATCTAGACTAGTAAGAAAAACCATACAGATTTGCCTAATTATTTACATAGGAGCAACAAGAATATGAATTTATGATATGGGCCTTCTTAAGTCTACTTTTCTGGATGTTACCATAAGGAATCTCAGGTGGACTTTTAAAAGCCTTTATTATTTGCTATCCTGAGGTTTAGCCTCTTAGCCAAGCTAAAGAATTTCTCTCCACCAGATTTCACCAGCACTATCTATAATAAGTGAATTCCTCTGTTCTCGAGGTCCCTAAAATTCTCTAAGTTTCCTGTTCTCCTCAGAAGTAACCTTCCTTACTCACCTGTAAGGCTAGACCCAAAAGTCAGATATTCAGCCAATTTTTTCTGGCAGGGCTTTGCAGGTGTTGGTTCCTTAGTTCCTCAGAAGAGTCTGGTCATATCTGATTAAACAAACATCTTTCCCAAATATGACGTTCCAAGCAAGGCCTTCATTATATAACCAATTTTTCCAATAATGACCTGGTAAGCAGAGAACAGATTATTATTGAACCTTTGCTAATAACTATATTGCCATGAAAAGTAAGAATATGCAATAATAATTTTGGAATTCAAGTGGTAGGGGGGAGGGAGTCAGTGAGAGAAAAATACATCATTTAAAAATCGAATGAGTTCACTCTCTTTCATCTAAATAGGAGAAAGAAGTTGGAAAGGCTTTGTAGAATCTCAGATGTGAAGGTTGCTTTGAGCTCAGTAAGTGAAGCTCAAACTTTTAATGGTAGTTTTAAGGCAAACATTGAAGATAATGCTTCAGAATTTTGCAGTTTTGTCCTACAATGAAAGGGAGATGAGCGTGAACTGGACACCTGCTGTTTTATCTGTGAGCATTGACTTTCCTTACTTGGTAATAGAACCTCAATTTCCCTTTAAGAGCTACCCACTCTCCCCCTCCCCCAGCTCCTTTCTTGTTTAGGTGGTTTAGGTGGCGCTAAATTAACACCAATATAACCTGGGCTCACCCATCCAATGAAAATTCACAAGCCTTGTCCATGTATAGCCCTAAATGTTAACATAGCCAAGCCAATGTGATTGAATTCTGATATTCTTTCTGTGAACACCACAAAGAGAAATTGTTTTGCTTCCCCCCACCCTTCTACTTCAAAACATCTTTAAAAAATAAAAAAAAAAATCAAAAGTCAAAAATAAATAAGCCGGGCATAGTGGCTCATGCCTGTAATCCCAGCACTTTAGGAGGCCAAGGTGGGAGGATCATGAGATCAGGATGGGCAACATAGCGAGACTCCATCTCTGTAAAAGCGAAAAAATTAGCCAGGCATGGTGATGTATCCTTCTAGTCCCAGCTAGTGGGGAGGCTGAGGCAGAAGGATTGCTTAAGCCCAGGAGTTTGAGGCTGCAATGAGCTACGATGGCACCACTGCACTACAGCCTAGGTGACAGAGCACACTGTTTCAAAATAATATACGTATCTATATGTGTATATATATGTATACACACACACACACACACACAAACATTATTTCAGTTTACAAAAGCAAAGTCAACTAAATTGTTATGGGTTTACAGATAGCTTAAGAGGGGATTCCTTACATATCCAGAAAATACAGCATTAAAGCAACATCAACAATATTCTAAACACACAGCTATGATCATCCTTCCCTTTATTCATTCAGTCTCATGTAATTAATTCATGTTCTGTGGTATTTTGGGTTAGCAGTTTTATGAAGCCTTCTGCTTCTGCAGTAAAGAGTTCTGAAAATCCTGATTCAGTCTTCAGGGACAGACTAAAAGTTGCCTACGCAATGCCAAGAGGAGACTGTATAAGAAAGTCTATTCTTGGCAGTGTCAATAGTTTAAAGTACCTGGTATAGTTATTTTCTATGGGGTTCTGAGACAATCTTTATTTGAAGACACAAACTCAGGCCTGTAGCTGATTGTAGGGTCTTCAGGAAAGCATTAGAGGAAAACACAACCTATCTGCAGATGATAAAGACGTAAAACAGCTGTGA
Source organism: Avahi laniger (assembly GCA_963575035.1). NCBI lineage: Eukaryota > Metazoa > Chordata > Mammalia > Primates > Indriidae > Avahi > Avahi laniger. The sequence continues at coordinate 4,313 of CAUYSK010029844.1, read as the reverse complement.
TAAACCAATTACTGATTATTTTCTATATGGAAGTCCTGACGAGAGTTCATAACAAGAACAATGCAACTGACAAGGAAATTTCGTTGTTTCTGTGGCATGCAAGATAAAGACAATATAGCCATCCCAAAAAACTTTTAGACAGAACATTTATAAGGACAATGATTAGCCAGTTTTCAAAGTCTGTACATGTTTTAAAAAAAATGGATGAACATAATTTTTTACATACAATAATCTTGAGACATGATGTACATAATATACCAAGGATATGCCAAGTGTTTATTAAGACTATATCAAGAGTACATACAGAATATCTCTGGGAGGCCGAGGCAAGAGCATCGCTTGAGGCCAGGAGTTTGAGACCATACTGAGCAAGAGCAAGACCCTGTCTCTATAAAAAATTGAAAAAATTAGCCGGGCAGAGGGGCACATCTCTGTAGTCTCAGCTACTCAGGAGGCTGAGGTAGAAGAATCGCTTGAGCCTAGGAGTTTGAGGTTGCTGTGAGCTGTGATGACGCCACTGTACTCTAGTTGGGCAACAGAATGAGACTGTGTCTCAGAAAAAAAAAATGTAAAAAAAGAATATCAAGTAAAGAGATTCAGCAAGTCTGGAGTGAGTCTTAAACGTCTATATATAATACTAACAAAACTTCAGTTTTGTTATGCATTCTCATTTAAAAGCTACTAGTGAAGAAGATGACAGTTTCAAACTAAAGAAGTAAGGTTGCGGCAGGTTTTCTATAAGAAAATGAGGACTGTTAACCCTAGTGTGGTAGACTAACATTATCAGACGGAGAACTACCACAATTCTGATAAATACGGGAAACTTCATCAGAACTATTTCACATCATTTCCTTGAGGTTCAAACATTGACAAATCTCCAGGGACTTTCTATGAAGTACAAACTTCTAAAGCATTCTGTTGATAACATTTTACCTGTGCAAATTTAAGATTTAACCTACCTAAAAAGAAAAGCATGATTCTTTCTCAATAGGTAATGAATACATAATAAAATTTAAAATCCAAGAATTAATCATATAACTTAGTAATAAAAACAAAATCCAATTTATGTTTTGTTAATATGTTGAAAAATATATACAAAGTTAACCTTCAACACATAAAAAAGTGAGCTCTGCATGAGAGCTCTGCCGAGACGCCACTAGAGGGCACTATAAACAGATTACAGAACAAACGCCCAGGACCCCGTTTTTCTGGGACTTGACTAAATAGCATTTGTCTTACTGAATCTTAAACCGTCGGTAACATAAGTAAGAAGGTATTTTGAGACTTGGTGAATTTGTACCCTCATATCTAGTTGCCATACCAGCTTCATGGATATTATTTAGAGGATTTCTGTCAAGGATGAAGATGCACAAAGTGCAACCTCTTGTGCAACATTGAACTATTTACTTTAATAGCTTTTCAAATATTTTACTATAATGTATTATAAAATAGAAAATGAGAGAATAATACACATCGATGTACTCATCCTAAGGGTTAATAAGAAGATATAGGTATTTGCTTCAGATACACTCATGTGCTGAAATGTGTTCTGAGAAATGCACTGTTAGATGATTTCGTCATCGTGGGAACACACAGTGTGCTTACACAGACCTGGATGTTACAGCCTACTGCGCACCCAAGGTGTACGGTATAGCCGATTGCTCCTAGGCCACAAACCTGCACAGCATGTCACTGTACTGGATACTGTAGGCAATTGTCACACAGAGGTAAGTATTTGTGGATCTAAACGTAGAAAAGGTACACTAAAAATATGGTATTATAATCTTACAGGATTGCTGTTATATGCAGTCTATTGACCAAAATATTATGGGGCACATGATTGTATTTTTAAGAAATAAAAGACTTTACAAATAGTTGAAGACTTTTTGGACTTTCTCCCAGTTCTATTTGCTTCCCTCCCTCTCTCTTTAACAATTTCAGATTAAACCACTATTCTGAAATTGATATGTGTCCTTTCCACCCTATGTTTAATACTTATATTACATATACGGAGGCACCATTCATATTATATTCTATTGTTATGATCTAAGAGACACTATTCTTTCCTTCCATTTGGATTGTTTTCTTTTTTTTTTTTTTCCTGTTACTGATTTGGAAATTATATTTTCTTTCTATTCTTTAGCACATATTTCCAGGCCAGTAAACATTTTACATGTAAGGACCTCAAAATCTTAAATATGATCTTCCTTACTCCCCTTCTTTATGTCATCTATCATTTTGTTCTTCTTTTTTTTTTTTAACCATCATTGCCCATCACCCATAAATATTTTTCCCATATCTTTGAGTGTTGGTAGTGGGAGGAACATCAGCTCTGTTCACTATGTTGCTGGAAGTTCACGAATAACCTTCTCATCAATCTTCCCTCAAATCCTTCTGAACACTACTATCAGGGTCATTATCTAAACAAAAATCCAAAGCTAAGAAGCAACAGCTGCTCCAGATGGGAAGGAATCAGCAAAAGAACTCTGGAAGTATGAAAAATCAAACAGAAAGGACACCCCTAAAAGGGAATACCAGCTCTCTAGCAATGGATACCAACTGAATTCGGAACACTGAAAAGACAGAAGAATTTCAAACATGGATTGTAAGAAAACTGAACACTACTATCACATCAATTTTTGCAAAGCACAGTTTTCTTTCATTATATCTCTCTACCACCTGTGAACACTGTGCTACTTTCTAGCTCAACTGTTCACGTATAATGTTTGGAACCACGTAATATATCCCATCATGTTTCTTCTAACTTCTCTTACTGTTTCTAACATGAATTCCCTAATCTAGATCATGATACTTCCTCACTGGTCCACAATACCTCCTGTGTTTATTTATTCCTCTGTGCTTTTTATTATAACTGTAGGCAATCCTTTCTCCTCTTTTTCTCTAACCATATCCTGTATTTTCTCCTAAATCCCCTTAGATGAATTTGTGAGACAGTCTTATACCAACTACTCCATATCCATCTTTATCTCTTTTCTCATCTCTGAAGACTTTAAAAGCCTATGATACAATTTAACATTGATCATATATTCTTTTAAGCCCTGTATTCCTTAAAGGATCATTCCCTCTTGATTGGATAACAGGGTTAGCTGTTCATTGGCTCTTTCATTTAACTGAAAGATGCAGTAAGTATTTATTAATTCAAATTCAACCTCAAAATACCTTAGCAATTAAATACAAAGCATTTGTAGAGAATTTACTGGGCTAGCTTTATCAAAGATTTCCAATTAAATCAAAGCTATCTCCCTCCCTTATTATTTTATATCACTGTTGTAGTCATTCATATATTTAGTGAGAATGTAAATACATGAATGTAATGTGCAAGTCTCTGCTACAAGTCACGGGGAAATGCAGAGACATGGGACACAAAAGCCTACCTACCCACCCACTAGAGATCATACGCAAGAGGTGGCAGGTCTGGACTTAGACTGTCTGAGTTTGAATCTCAGTTCAACCACTTACTGGCTCTGTGGCTTTGTGACCTTGGCAAGTTCTTCTCCATGCCTCGGTCAACAGAACATAAACAAGGGCATAAACAAGCATAAACAAGGGCAAATGGCCAACCTCCTGGAGCAGTATTCACCCTGAAACACTGAAGGAGGTGAGAGAACAAATACAGCCGTCCCCCGATATACTGCCATCCTCGGTTTTGCTCTCCTCGGTTTCAGTTATCTGCTGTCAAAAAATATTACATATAATAAGACATTTTGAGAGAAAAAAACCAAATTCAGATAACTTTTTTTACAGTTTATTGTTACAATTATTTTATTTTATTATTAGTTATTGCTGTTAATCTCTTACTGTGCCGAATTTATAAATTAAACTTTATCATAAGTATATGCATATAGGAAAAAACATAGTATAATATATATTGTGTTCAGTACTATCCACGGTTTCAGGCATCTACTGGGGATCTTGGAAAATATCCCCCGTGGATAAAGGAAATATTCACTACTGTAGGTGTGAGATCTACAGTTACTCAGTCTGAGACAGCACACAGCAATCTGATGGACCTGGATTCAGACTTCAGCAGAGCGGACCCCCGCCCTTTGGTTGTGCAGCTTTTAAGCTGCATGGTTAGGAAAGCCCGGAAGACTCTTCCTTGGTGTGATCAGGGCCTAGAATACAACAGCAACTTTATGGGATAGGGTTTTTTTTTTTTTTTTGAGAAAAAGTCTCACTGTGTTGCCCTGGCATCCGCCTAGCTCACAGCAACCCCAAACTCCTGGGCTCAAGCAATCCTTCTGCTTCAGCCTCCAGAGTAGCTGGGACTAAGGGCATGCGCCACCATGCCC
>CAUYSK010029841.1:0-29525 GCA_963575035.1 Avahi laniger | reverse complement strand
TCCAATTAATTTCTTTCTATTTTTGGTAGAGATGAGGTCTCGCTCTTGCTCAGGCTGGTCTCGAACTCCTGAGCTCAGAATGATCCGCCCACCTCGGCCTCCCAGAGAGCTAGGATTACAGGCGTGAGCCACCGCGCCCGGTCCTTTATTTTGCTCTTGCCTTGTAATCCTTCTTTCTCTCCTCAATAAACCTCATTTTTCTTCTTGCCTAACTTTGGCGTGTCTGGTCATTCTTCAGCCATGGACGCTCCAAGAACAGACGGTTTCAGACTAAAACCTGACGTAGGGACCAGGGCCTTGGCTCCCTAAGTGCTTACAGAAAAATCGCTGACATGACAAAGATTGATTAATAAGAGAAAAGGAATACGAATTATATTTAATGTGTATAAAGGAGAACCTTCAGAATGAAGGCTCAATTCCCCAAGTAAAGAATGGGGACTTGTATTGTGGCAAAACAGTTTTCAGTGGCAAACAGGCTACGGGAGGGACAAAGAAACAGACCTGACTAGCAAAGGTGTCTTGTTTTATAAGATAAACTTGTAATCAGCATCATTAGTATGAAATCAAACAGACTTTAGTTTTAGGAGCCAGACTTGCACAGACCCAAAGTTACAATTTGCTTGCCCTTGTTTATGGGGGGATAGCAAAGAATTTTCTTATGGGTGATCTAAGTGGTAAGTCCTTCATAGATGCCTGAGGCCTTTTACCTTTCCATAGGAATCCGACTAATGCATAATATTAAAAATAGCTATTCACTTGGATGAGGATACAAACTCTGTTTTGCATAAGGAGTTGGGGGGTTGATCCTGAGATTTTTTATTTTCCTTTATAAAGAGAACTCTTAAAAACAATTTTAGGTCTAAGGAAAGAACTGCAAGAACTCAAAAGCAAAATTATATTTAAAAGCAACAGATACTAGCAGTCCTCCAAGAACAAGAAAATCATCTGTCTTTGGAAAAATACAGAAAAATTTATTTTGTTTCGGGAGCCAGCTCTCCCAAAAGATTTATTTTTATTAATTTCCATTCAATTCTTTCTCTTCACTATCTTCCTACCCCTAACACTTAGAAGAAGATATATCTAAAATCTCCATGATAAAAAAATTGCTAAAAGTAAATTATGGAAGCTTCAGTGTAGTTTAGAATTTCAGAACACCCTAAATTTGTTTAAAAACATTAAGAACTTTGGTATTTGTTTGGGAAGTTATTTTACATTTACTATTTATTAGGATATCAGCAATTTTTAGGAAATGTTTTTTAGAGCACTTTTCAGTTTACTGCACAATTGAGAGAAAGGTACAGATAGTTCCCCCATGTACCCCCCACACATGCATAATCTCCCCCATTATCAGCAACCCCCACCAGAGTAGTACATTTGCTATAATTAAAGTACCTATACTGACTCCTCATCATCACCCAAACACAGTTTACAGGAGTATTCACTCTTGGTGCTGTACATTTTAAGGATTTAGAAAATACATAGTGACTTCTGTCCACCATTATAGTATAATACATAGTACTTCCACTGCCCTAAAAACCCTCTGTGCTCTGCCTTTCCTACCCAGTTCCACCACTCTTTGGCAACCATTGATCGTTTTACTGTTTCCATAGTTTTGTGTTTCCAAAATGCCATATAGTCAGGATTATACAGTACGTACCTTTTTCAGATTGGCTTCTCTCACTTAGTAACATGAATTTAAGTTTCCGCTATGTCTTTTCATGGCTTGATATCGCATTCCTTTATAGCACTGGATATTGTCTATTCACCTACTGAAAGAAATTTTGATTGTTTCCAAGTTTGGGCGTTCTGAATAAAACTGCTATAAATATCCATGTGAATGTTTTTCTGGAACATATATCAATAATTTTTTCTTACCTTATCTCTTTTTCTCCAGGGGTTCTTATCCATTTTTGGCAAGTGGGCTATGGACTCTTCTAATAGTCTTGTGAAGCACCTGGTCCTTTCTCAGAATAATGTTTCAAGTGCATAAAATAAAATTCATAGGATTACATAGGGAAATCAATTTTATTAGAAAAAATGTAACAAAATATTATAGGAAGAAAATTGTGATATACTAAATTATGTGTTTCTTGTATTGATGCATTAAAGTATAAATCACGTCCACAAACTACCATGATATTATCTGTTATGAGAGTAAATGATATTTGTGATATTTGCAACAACTCTAATGTGGTATGAAATAATCTGTGATTTCTATTGTTGAACAGGTAGTTCCAATACAATTATGGTGTGTTGCATATACAAATGAAATTTTTAAATGTTCAATTTCAGAAACAGTGAACATGCAAGGGTAGTGCTATTTCTTTTTCACTCTAAATTCATAGAACATTCGAACTCTCTCTGCAGACCCCGTGGGAATCTGCGGACCCAGGGTAAAAACACCTAAAAGATGTTTGAGAGTTCATCACCCCAATGTTTCCATTCTAAGTAGGTTTGATCTGGAGAAAGAATTTGAGTGAAAGTTGTAATTTTCTTATTGTTTAGCATATTAAAGGTGTCTTAGATAACTTTTTAAGATTTTCTAAGATGCTCAAAGATCAGTTTGCTTAAAAATACTTGTTTTAATATATTTTTCTCTCTTGAGTAAATCTTATTATCCCTAATTTTTTATCTTAAAATGTATTAAGCTTTCCAAGATGTTATATTTGACATAGGAAGTTTACTGAAAATAGAGATAGGCATGGCTATCTTTCTAGGCGTTAGTTTGGAAAGAAGAAAAAATGTAAAAAAAGGTAAGTATGGGGCAACAAGGAATGTCCATGAATTTTTGCATTTGTGAAGACTCGGAATTTTTTCCCCCCTATTTATAGCCTTTTAGTTAGTCTTCTGTTTAGAAGGCATGAGTTCTAAATCTGGCCAAAAATTGGCTTGAGCTTCGCTTTATTTTAAAATAAACAAATAATGATTTAAATGATCAATATTCAGTCTTTGTTGGGGCCTTATTAAAGGGCCTGAGAGACTGCTGTGGTATGAGAATAAAATAAATAAACAGTGCTTTCCTTCCTCTAATACTTCCCATCCTCTTGGCTCTGTTTTAATCAACTTTATGTATAATGAGTGGTGGGTTAACATTGTTAAAACAAAAGAGACTCCGGTGCTTAAAATAATTAGAAAACAATTTGTTTATTTGACCAGAAGTGAGTGAACTTGAAGCCAAATGGCTTAGGCAAACAAGAAATATATTTGTTATTGTAACTGAGAAGAACCAATGTGGACAAAATGAACAAAAGACTTAAATATAATAACCAAGTCTCTATCTATCCATCCATGTATCTATCACTATAACTCTTTATCTCTTCACATGCTTTTTTCTGTGTGTGCCTTATTATCTCATACTACAGGTAGACTTTCTCTGTATTATAACATTATAAGTAAAAATATTTCCAAGGTTTCATAATACCAGAAAATTATAAGCTATCATTATCCCAAAGTACCAAAGGACTTCTGTATTCTTGATTTTATGTTTATATTCCAATAGGCTAAGGCATAATTATGGTATGGTTAACCAGACTTGATTGATAAGACTACTCCAGAGAAAGCAAAGGGGGAAGGTGACCACATAATTTGATTATCATCCCCCGAACAGGAAGGAATAGTTTTATAAAAGGAAAGTGTGAGATTAGATTGCTGTTTATAGAGAAGAGAAAAGGATACTGGATGACTAAAAAAAGACACATACACTACAACTAGACTAGATAATTTATAAGATATTCTTCATTTTTAAAATTATATGGACATAAAGTTCTCTTTTCTTGAATGTCCCTATTGATTTAATGGCAGCGTGGAACCTGTTTTAATACATTTATATTATGTTTTACTGAATTCTATCTTTAGACTTTTTGAATCTCAGAATGCCTTGGAAATTTTTATGCAAAAGACACAATGCCATATAATTTAGTTTCACAGTTATTTGGTAAGAAAGTCAGATATCAATCATTGCTCTTTAAATTGTTAGCTTAATAGACTGAGGCATAAATGCCTCAAATATGTTTCCTTTCTTGAAGAAAAAATAACAGGAAACTGTAATTAAATACACATAAACTTGTAGTTTAGTTGATTTTTTACTTTTGTTCCTAAGCATACTGCCTAAGCTCTGTTCATTTATTTTTTGACATCATAATATTTCTATGGGAGGTATTAAATGAAGCTTACCCTTAGCCTAAAGTAGAGTCACTGAGGGTAACAGAGGATACCACCATTAGGAGCAAAAAGTGAATATCCAGTTAGCTGGGCCTCAGTATAGATTTGCCTGTCAAAACCATTTTAGGCTCTGAGCCAATGAAACAAGTCACATTAAAATGATGGTGAAAAGTACCAGTCCCTTAAAAATGGTGAAATAATTCTTAAAATAATGGTGATTTCAAAAGTTCTGATACCTTCTCCTGGGAAATATCCAGTTACCTGGATATTTAGCTATTTTTTTAACCATTAGCAGATCCCTAAGCCTCAACTATATTTTTCCTATTCATGCTGATTTTGTCGCAGTTTTCAGACTACTAAAATTGGTATCCTACATGCACAGTAATGATAATTTCATAAGTTTCGTTTCATTCTAACACCAATCCAGGTTTTCTCATACTTGAAATGTGAGAATAAATGCAAAATTTCACAAAAAAAAATTCTGGAAAGATTTTCTTAACACTTGCTAAAAATCACATAGGCAATAAAAAAATTTAAAGTGTATTTAAAAGAATTAAAAATATAAGTAAACAAGAGTACCTAATTAATCCAACTATGTTTGGTTTGAAATTAAACTTCATGCTCCTGATAGCTACTGAAAAAAGTGATGCAATTTATAAAACTTATTTGAAAATAAAGTATAAAATTTATAAATAAAAAAAATAAAATCCCTGAAGCTACAATAGTGCCCCACCAACTCATGGTTTTTCTTTCTGTGGTTTCAGTTACCAATAGTCAACTAATCTAAAAATATTAAAAAGAAAATTCCAGAAATAATTCATAAATTTTAAGTTTCAAGTCATTTTGAAATCTCGCACCATCTTGCTCCATCTCGTCCAGACAAGAATAATGCCTTTGTCTAGTGTATTCACGCTATACCCTACCCACCAATTCGTCACTTCATAGTCTTCTTGGTTACCAGATCAAGAAAAAACCCATAGTATACATAAGATTCAGTGCTATCCACGGTTTTAAGCATCCTCTAAGGATCTTGGAACACATCATCTGAAGATAAGGGGGGACTACTGTGCTTTGTACAAATAATTACTGATTGGCTAATATATGAGAGATATCATAAAAAGTAAAAGACAGCCAGTCTTATAAAGAGACTAATATTCTCCTGGGACAATTTATTGAATTTACCTCCGCTCCAAAAATAAAACAGGGGGAATAATATTGTTAAAATCCAGAAAAATTATATCTTCTGGGAATTAAGGATATATAGTTATAAAGAAGCTACATTGATTTATTAGAAAAGTTTAGATATGTCTAGTAGGATGAATATTTGGCTTGTCTCTGGGAAAGTCTCTCATTATTGTGTGTTGTTTGCATAGGTTTGTTAAGGCAGTTATGCTGTAGCCATTGATTTGAGGCTTAGTTTCAGGAATGTTAGTATTTTTTTGTCATTTCACAATAAAAAGGACATGACACAGTTATATTTTATATCCTTGAGTGTAGCTTTTATATTTTTGTTCAGAAACTCACCTGGAATGCAGTGATATTCAGTAATATTTTGAATGAATAAATATTAAATAATAAGAGGATAACTCATTTCTATAACAAGGTATAAAATAGACCTCAAATTACCAATAAGCAGAACTTAATATATCTAAAGCAAAATTTTAAAGCACCTTAAATGTACAAAAATTTATCTAGCTTATTCAAATTCAACAATATAAAATACTTTTTAAAAAGGAAAATATTTTTTAAAATTTTAAGAGGACAAACCCAATTAGGAGTTAAGAAAAACAAATATTTGAATAATGAGAACATTTTGGCATATATATAGCTGTTGGCAGGAGTGTGTGTGTGTGTGTGCGTGTGTGTGTATATAATGTGCGTATATATATTCCTTTATAATCCTTTTCATTTCAGTAAAGTGACTCAATAGTACTCTCCATTACATTTTTTATTTTAGTGGTGTGAATGTTCATTCTGTTTTCCTTAATCAGTCTGGCTAAATGTTTGTCAATTTTATTGATTTTTAAAGAACCAACGTTTGGTATTGTTGATTTTCTCTATTGTATTTCTATACTCTATTTCATTAATTTTCACAATAATTCTTATTATTTTCTTTCTTCTGCTTACGTTGGGTTCAGTTTTCTCCTCTTTTTCAAGTGTCATAATTTGGCAGTTTAAGTCATTGACTCGAGGGTGATTTTTTTGTTTTTTGTTTTTTGTCCCCCTGTGAATGTGAGTGTTTACAGCCAAGAACTTCCCTCTAAACACTTTTAGCTGCATCTTAGTTTTCGTATGTTGTGTCTTCATAAACATTCATTTCCAGGTATTTTATAATTCCTCTTGTGATTTCTTCTTTGAGACTTTGATTACTTATGAATTTATTGTTTTGTTTCCACATATTTGTGAATTCCCCAAATTTCCTTCTGTTCTAATATCTAATTTCACTTCAATATTATCAGAGTATTTACTTTATATTTAAAAAATGTTTAAAATTCAATGAGGCTTGTTTTATAGCCTTACATATGTATTATCCAAAAGAACATTTATGTATACTGGAAAAGTATATGTGTTCTGCTGTTGTTGGACGGAGTGTTCTATAGATCTCTATTAGGTCCTACATTAGTTTCTTAGGGCCGCCATCACAAAGTACCACAAACTTGGTATCTTAAAACAAGAGCAATTTATTTTTTCACAGTTCTGAAGGCTAGAAGTCCAAAATCAAGGTGTCAGCAGGGCCTTGCTCTCTTGAACTGTCCAGGGAGGATGTATTTCATGCCTCTCCTTCAGCTTCTGGTATTGGAGGTAATCACTGATGTTTCTTGCCTTGCAGCTGTATAACTACAACCTCTTCCTCCATTGTCACGTTGCATTCTCTTTGTGTGTACCTGTCTGTGTACAAATTTCCCTCTTATACGAACACTGATCACATTGGATTAGGGCTCACCCTAATAACTTCACCTCAATTACATCTGCGAAGACCCTATTTCCAAAAATGGTCACATTCACAGGCACTGGAGATTAGGGCACAAACGTTATTTTTGGGGGGACGCCATTCAGCCAATAACTCCAACTATTATATTTTATTTGTTTGTCTTGTGTATTTTGTGTCCTCTATTAGAAATAAGCCCTTTAAATGTGAGAGATTGGTCTGTTTGATTAATTACTTTAACCCATATATTTTACCGTGACCCGTGTGTCAACACCTAGGACAAAATTGGCATTCAAGTAATATTTTTGAGTGGATGAATGAATAAGTGGCTGCCTTCTCTTTTTATGCCAATATCCATCTCAACATAAGTATCTATAGTCAAAAACTTACACAATTGTGCTTTAACAACGCTACAGCTGTGACTTAATCTGTGTTTGTTTCTTCATTGCTATTGAAATTATCTCATCTTTTTTCTATGTGAATGCTAATTATTTACATAGTAACAATATGAATTATATAGTTTTAAGGACATTTTTCAAACTCAGTAAATCTGACAGTCTGCATTAGAATAACCTAATTCACCTTCTATTTTCATTAATTATACTGTTATGTTAGCTGATTTTTAAAACTTTTATATGTTGACTGAAATTCAGATACTTTAGCCTGAGTTCTGCATATACAGCATTTTAATAACTGGGACTGTCATCACAAGTGAATATACATGATAGGGTGCCAAAAATTACTGAAATAAATTTTAGCTGCAAATTCTGGCACATGTATTTAAGACTATATATAGCTTTCTACTTGAAATATAGATAAATCTAAGTCAGAATTGCTACAACGTGATAACATTTTTGAAATAATTTTATAATTAATGATCATGTAAAAACAATCTTGGCTAACCTAATGTCCTCTAAAAATATATCTTGCTTTGATTTCAGTATAGTTTTGTATAACTTCTCATTCTCATATAGTCAATCCAAACTGATGTGACTGAAAAACCATTAATAATAATGAATGAAAATATTATTAAACTTCTAAATGCTAAAAACATTGTGCTGAAAGGATTATTTAAGTTTTAAAAATAATATTAAACCATGTATTATAATAGTAATGATACAAGAAATATAGGTGTACATAAATTTCTGAATCTAAAAGAGGTTATATTATTTTATCTTCATTTTTAGTTTATAATTTATTATAGATTTATAATTATTTTATGTGGTCATTTAAAATTTTATTTTCCTAAAAGAAACTTTTATGTACATCAACTGTATTATGTATTCCTAACTATAGGAAAAAGAATCGATTGCTGAATACCTTTTTTCTGTATATAATTATATAACTTTAGCTATCATAACTAAAAAATTATTTTGAGTATTTGTATATACAGAAATTGTATTTGTATATATGATAGTAAAGATATATTTATTGTTATTTATTGCTATTATAATCATATGTATATCTGCTTTAGATTTTTTCAAAGATATGTAAACTAAAACAACCGTAATATCAACAATTCAATAACTTTGTCTGCTACAGTAAGATGCTTTGCCTTTTTATAGTCCAAATATAAATATAAAACATTATATTTAATTATATAAAAATTTGATAATAATTATTTTGGTAAATTCAGGAAATATTTTTAAGTAAAATTCAATTAATTCCTATAAATTCATTTATAAAATTGTTTTAATAAAAATATAATTTTTATATTTTTACATAACTTTGCTAATATGTAATCATGAATCATAGATTAATATAATAAAAATGAGCCAAATGAATAGAATTTTTTAAAAATCTGTATTATTTTGGTAAACCTTTCTACCTGTTCTTTATTTGATTGGCCAGTCTTTTTTGTTTTTGTTTAACAGGTGCTTACATTTAATTAGAAATAACATGGCAGAGATAAACATTTGTAATATACTCTTAGTTTAGATGAGATAAATAAATTTAAAATTAGAAATACTAGTTTTTCAAAGGAATGAATTTTGCTTATGTGTTTTCATATTATATCACTTAATACAGTACCTGGTATTTATAAATTATAAACATCGGTGTGTATATGTGAGCATATGTGTGTGGAAATATATTTTATTCTACTTTTGGAATATTTTGTACAATTTTGGTGAATACTTAGAGAAACTTAATTCTTTTTTTTTTAGTAAATGATCAGGAGCAAATTAGCAGTAATGCTTTCAAAATGGTTATTATACTTGATTGCTGACATATATGTATTTGTTTTCTTACTCAAATTTAATACAGATCATTAAAATTTAGATTATACTTGTAAGATTGCTTCATCTATATGTTTTGTCTGTTGGCAGTTTTTCTTTCTTGTATGAGTTGCATCGTATATTATACATGATTATGTAAGTTAAATTGGGTGATGTTTGCTTTGTTGATGCCTTTAAACCATACTATTGAGCCTGATGAACTAGATTAATACTATCATAAAAATCTATTATAAAAACATAATGAGAAGAAATGATATGTGCAATGGATAAAACATTATTTCATAAACAATCCTTAAAAAAATGTGATACGTCAGTTTTGTATGTTTCTTCTTCAACATATCACAGTGTTTCACAGCTCATTTGTTGTTCAATACACATAGGAATGATGATGATGAATAATTTCAGAATTATCATGTCTTGACAAGTTATTTTTGAAATTGTTTACAGATATGTCTCAGTTATGGCACCATTAGAAACACATTTTTCTAAGCCATTTATGACTTTATCAGTGGAAGCAATACCACTGCCCTGTACATGCATCTCATTTATATATTCATAGTCACTTATGCTCTTAAACCTTGGGCTGTAGGAGCTTCTTCCTTGATACCGAGGTTGTTGAAGGAAAATATCAATATCTAAATTGTCTCTATTCTGAAAATATTCAATATAACCATCATAGTAGGCTTTATTTTTTGTTGTTCTTTGTACAAGATTATTTATTTTTTTATTTCAATAGATTTAGGGGGTGCAAGTGGTATTTTCATTATATGAATGAATTTTTCAGTGGTAAAATTAGGGCTTTTAATGTACTTGTCACCTGAATAGTGTACATCGTGCCTGATAAATAATTTTTGATCCCTCATCCCTCTTCCAGCTTCTCTGATTCTGAGTCTCTTAAGTCCATTAACCACTCTGTATGACCGTGTGTACTCGTTGTTGTATACAATAAATATATAACTTTTATTTTTCAATTTAAAAAAATAATTAAAATACAAATATAATAATAGAAGCAGACAGAACATTTTCCAAATCATTCAATAACACCAGAATTAGCTCAATATTAAAACCAGAAAAATACAGTAAAGGATAACAAGAGACCAATATTTCTTATCATCACTAAAATATCCTAAACAAAATATTAGTAAATTGAATGCAACAATATATAGTTATATGCCACAACCAAAGAAGATTAATGCCAGATGTGCAAAGCTGGTTCAACATTCAAAAATTAATCAATGTAAATGATTAACAATATCAATTGGATAAATAGGAAAAAACATATTATTATACCAAACAATACAGAAAAAGCATTTGAAAAAATCTAATACTGCTTCATTGTGGAAACTATCAGCAAACTAGTATTAAAGGACTCAATGCCTTTTCTCTAAGGTTAGGAAAAAATCAAGAATGTCCTGTTTCACCGCTTCTCTTCATCATCACACTAGAAGTTCCACCTAGTGTAAAAATGCAAGAAAAGGCAATAAAATTTATACCTATGGGAAAGAAAGAATTAAAACTGTTTTATTCCCAGATGACATCATTTCCAATATAGAAAATTCCCAAAGAACCTCCTGAAACTAATAAGCAAGTCTTGTAGCAAGGTATTAGAATATAAGGTTAATATACAAAAGTCAATTGCTTTCTAATATTCCAACAAAAAACAAACTGAATTTGTAATTTAAACATTTGTATTTACAATATGATATACATTAGCATGTTGTATCTATGCACCATGATGTTTTGATATATGTACCTCTGTTTCTATTTTCTGGAAGATTTTGTGAATAATTGTATCATTTCTTCCTTAAATGTTTGATAGAATTCACCAGTGAAAGCATTGGGTTGTGTGTTTTGTTTTTGAAAGGTTATTGATTATTAACACAAATGCTCTAATAGACATTATCCATTCAGATTTATCTATTACTCTTTGTGTGAATTTTGGTAGTTTGTGATTTTCAAGGAATTGTTCCATTTAACCTAAGTGATAAAAATTTGTATATATTTATCTATCTATCTGTATATACACACACACACATATATCACTTATAATAGTACAAAAACATAGAATACATATGTGTGAATTTAGCAGAATGTGTGTAGGATCTAAATGCATAAAATTATAAAGCTCTAATGAATAAAATTATTTTTAAGATGGAGAGACATTCCATATTCATGAATTGGAAGATTCAATATTGTTAAGATGTGAACTCTTGACAACTTGATATGTAGACTCAACACAATTCCAATCAAAATCTCAGCAAATTATTTCATATTTTATATTATATATAATATAAACCTAATTCTAAAGATTATATGGAAAGTCCAAAGACCCAAAATAGCCAGAAAATATTCAAGAAAAAAAAATTGAAGAACTAATACTACTGACATTAAAGCATTACTATAAAGCTATACTAATAGCTAAAGTCAACATGGTGTTGAAAAGAATAGACACCTAGACCAAAGGAACAGGATAGAAAGCCTGAAACAGACTCCCACAAAATAGAGTCACCTGGTCTTGACATAGGAGCAAGGGCAATTCCACGCTCAATCTCAGCTCAGGGTCAATAAATCTGAAATATTCATTACTATTAATTGTAATAAATTTCTATTTTTCAGCTATCAATAGCCCAATTTTGACTCCCCCGTTCCAAATCTAGGCACAAGTTAAAGAAGTTTAGGTCTATTGCATCTGGGAGGATATCACTCACCAAAAACATAGAAGGCAGTTTCCTCTCCTAGATTTTGAGTTTCATGAACTTATCCTTTTAGAGTATTGAAAGAAACCAATGGATTAAAAATCTAGGAGAATACACACTGGTGATAAATAGGCTTCCTATAACATTCCATCACTTTTCATCATACATACTTAAGTAGAAAAAGATCCATGGGCTGAAGGAGGTGGGGAGATTCCAAAAGAATTTATTGTTAAATAAATTCTGGTAAGTCCCTGTTACACCTTCTGGGCCTAGAGGTATTCAGAACGCAGCACACATTCAAGATAGGATTATGAGGTATCTAACAGAATCCCTTTCACAATGCCTCAGGTCAAATTCAATCAAAATTGCAACATACTAAAAGGAAATTGAGCACATCTGGAGGATGCGCAGCTGAGGAGCTTTTGTCTTTTCTGTGCTCCAGTATGGCAGGGGAACCAAGAAGTTCACAGTTTACAAAGAATGGGGGAAAGTATGAGACAGAACCATGAGATTTGAGGAAATTTTGTGGGTAGGAATAAAGGAGAGTAAGCGGAAATTTGTAGAGCCCATCAATAAAATGAAGGAAATCTCAATAGGTGTCTTCGTAGTCATATGAAATTGAGAAAAATTAGCAATCTGCCACTTTCATCATGTACATCTTATTATTAGAGAAGTTGCACAGATAGCAATTTAATGAAGTTAGCATTCAAACCAAACAAACTTCAAAGTAAATCAAGTTGTAAAATATAAAGACAATTGTACTTCTTCAATGCTGAGCTTTTGGACTAAGATGTGCTCCCACTGTGTAAGGAAAAGCTCAGGTTTCATTCAACCAGAGCCATGCCGATTACTAACAGAAAACTAGTCTTTGGTGAGAACAGTCAGAAAAATGGGAATATTTGCCTCCACCCCACCTATTATTCTAAGTCCTCTACAAGTAAATTGAGGTAAGGTATGTGTAACTACTTGGTAAATAGAAAAGTAGCTTTAATGTTTTGATTTTTTTTAAGTTCAGAAATTGTACTCTATTTTTCAATCACTTGCAATGTATCTGGGACTATTTAGAGGATGATTTAAAAATAAATTATGTGACTTCTGCCCTTAAGAAGCTTTAACTCACATGGAGATATGATATATTTTTGATAACATTTAGTTTACAGAGCAAGTTATTATAGGGGGCTGATTTCCAAAGTACATTTTATCTGAGGGATGGTAAGTGAATTCAGTGGATGAGGTAGGATACAAGCTGGCTATGCAGCATTAGAATAATTTGACTATTTAAATTCTCTAGGATGGAAGAGGAAGAAAGCATAGGTAACTGAAACTGCATGAACAAAGACATTAAAGTTGGAGGTATTTCTAGAGTAGTGGGGAACCTGGTAGATCTAGGTAAAATAAAGCCATTTTAAGGAAATCTTTATGTGTTATTCACATATAAACCAAAAGGTGAGTTTAAAGAATAAAGAAGCAGTCAGCCATAAAAAGGCATGAAGTATGGATATATACTACGATGTGGATGAATCTAGAAAATATTATGCTAAGTGGGAAGTCACAAAGGGTCACATATTACATTACGAAATATGCAGAAGAGAGAAATACATAAAGACAGAAGCAGAGGTTAGGGGAGGGTGAAATGGTGGGTAATTGCTTAATGTCTATGGGGTTTTATTCTGGGTTGATGAAAATATTTTGGAACTAGATAGAGGTGATGGTTGCACAACATTGTGAATATACTAAATGCCACTGAATTGTTCACTTTAAATGGTTAATTTTATGTTATGTAAATTTCACCTTAACAAAAGGAAAATGAAAAAAAAAAAAAACTAGCTCCAAAGTGAGCTAGTGAGCACTTTTATAGCAAGGGACTAGATTCCCCCAAATTTCTTTTCAAAAATGTTTGAGAAATGTTTTCATGGACTACGTGTCATAGTAAGCTAGGGTATTCCTGTTGCCCACATACAATAGCTTCAACTTGCCATCCCACCAATGTCGTAATTTCAGTGTCTTTAAAAGACTTCATATTTGCGCAAAAAAGCACATATCCTCAGAAGTCTCTATCACTGTAATCATTCTAGAAAAACACAATACAAAAAATGCATCCCCCTTTTGCCAAATTTAGTACGTCACACTGCATTGTTGATCATTTCTTTCATGATGCTTTGAGAGTTAGCACACCCTTCATTACTCTTATCTACAACATCATTAGTTTACTACTTGACAATTTAAATAATCCCGACTTGTCACTTCGTCATGCTTCCCTCGTTATAGAATAGCTATTCACTGAAACCAGATTAATTTCACTAATAGTGATAAAAGTTTATTTGTCAGGTAAAAGAATTACAAAAATAGACTGACAGATTCTGGTAAAATGGCTCCAGGGTTATCAGGGACCCAGCTTCCTTGAATCTTTCTGATGCCCATTTTGACACATGGCTCCCATCCTTAAGGTCACTTCATAATTCAAGATATCATGAGACATCATGTCCAATTTTTAAGTAGCTCTAAAGAAAATGCACGTGGCAGATGACAGCAAAATAAGGACATTACACAGTTGAGTCAGCTCTTTTTAAGACACTTTCAAGAAATCTAAGACGACACTTCTGCTGATACCTCATTGGTCACAATGAACTGCCATGGAGTCAAGAGAGTAAAATATTTTAATCAGTTAATCACTGCCTGAAATGAAATTAGAGGTTTTATTATGACATCGAATTACAAAATTTGTATCAGGTAGTCAGCAAACTCATCCTTCTGCCCATTAAATAATATATACATATTAAATAATCAAACAAAAATATCATATATTTTACATTATGTATCGATGATCTATGTTACGCATTATGTGTGTGAACTGTATCAGAGATTATATTAAGAAGTATAATTTTATTCATTAAACAAGTATTTGTTGACTCCCTCCTGTGTTTTGGGCACTGAAGAGCAAATTCAGACTGGCTCCTGTTTTCAGTGGGCTCACAGTCTAGTGAGAGAAGCATTCTTTAATCCAATAAATATGTAAATCAATATTTAAGTATAAATTAAGGAGAACCCTTCTCTGAGATCCTGTATCAAACCTGACTTACACTGGGCAAAGAATCATATTGAGTATTTACTGTGAAATCGGCACTTGAGCTGAGATCCGAAGGATAATAAGTGTTACATAAGTTGTGTGGATGTTTCTAGATAAAAGGACACAATGGGCAAAAACCCAGTGGAGGGAAGACGGAACTGAATATACCTGATGAGGTATATACCTGGAGTTAAAGGGCTAAGGGCTCCAGGTAAAGTAGGCTGGACAACTAAAGGGCTTTTCAGCATGTCAAAGAATTAGAGAATTACCCAACAGATGCCGAGTGCCACCATGCCCTGCTTCACACTTTATCTTAACCGAGATGTGCTTTTTTTGTAATTCCACACACAGAATACTTTTCTTGCTTCTTTGTCCACTGTACTCCTTGCTCCTGCTTCCCGTTCTGCTCAGCCACACCCCACGATCCCTCTGCAAGCCTCAACTGTTTAAACTGTACATATCCTTGGATGGATCACAGGCAGCACCTTCTTCATGAGGCCAGCCTCCACCACCCACCCTCAGTCAGGTTAGGAAAATACTTCATCATAAATGGTACATACTTGTACTTTGGTTCTTTCCTTATCTTACATTTTCTCTATTTACAGATGCCTCCTTCATAAACTTTGTACCTCTTAAAGCCAGAGGTATGATTTACTCATATTTATTTTCCTAGCTCCCAGAAAAAGGCTTGGCAGAGACAGTGACTCAATAAGTAGTTTCTGGGTGAGTAAAGGAATGAATGCTGGTCATTTGTATGGATTTATTTTAATCTATAAATCCAGGTCTAAGATTCACATTATATTACTGTACAAGTATGTCCCAGCCTGAAAAAATGTTAAAGGAGAAAAATAGTATAAAATTTTATTTTTAAATGTAGTATTCTGGCCTAAGAACACCTTTGGGATAATTTGATAAAATTTTTCTGACACTAATACAGAATCTCTTTAGCACTAATGAAAGCAAATTATTTTTTTTATCTTAGAATTATTAGGAATTTCTACTGAAAATGCTTCGATTGCTTAATAACCACTTTTTTACCACTCCTCATATTTACTGAAAGCTATCATGTCCTTAGACTATCTCAAGTGGAAGAATTGTTCCTATCTGCACGTGTGTGTGCACGCACGTGCATACAATAAAAATATTGTATGTATTGTATGCAAAAATATGCATACATATTTATTGAGAATTGAGAAGATGGCAAACAAAACATCATTATTTTGGGTTATGGTCAATATGTTCACTTGGAAGAAATTCAAATGTACACATTTTGCTATAATTTCCAACTGCTCTTAATAGTATTGAAGTCTCACCCTAAACAGGCTTCACCTAAAGAGGGAAGAATGAGTGTCTCTGAGAAAGATAGCAGTGGTATGTGTTTTTGCTCCCTTCACTACTGCAACTTAGAAAAGCTCCCTATCCTGAAATAAATTAAAAAAAAAAAAGATCAAAGGAAGTTTTGAAATGATGGCTTAATATTTTGATTGTGGTAGTCGCACAATTGCTCAAGTTTGTCAAAACTCATCAAAATGTACATTAGAATGGGAGCATCTTTTTCTGTGTAAATTATACCTTATTAAAGATAATCAAAAAATAAAAAAAAGAAAAGCTCTCTCTTTTTCCTCTTCTCCTCAAGTATTCAAACTATTCTTTCCTCCAATTATTTCATTTTTTTCTCAAGTTCCTAGAATGCTTTGTAAATTTGTGCTGCTGAGAGGCCTTGATCAGATTCAGATGTTGCCAGCCATCCCTCCCCAATCATTGGCAATTCCGCCATTAAAATCATTAGTAAATCTGATTATAAAGGCAGGTGCCTTCATTTTTCTTTGAAGAATGAAGTTGTTTTGAAGGTTAAGCTGATAAATGTGTATGTCAATAAATTCATGAACATGACAGGTGTTCCAGAGCTGAGAACAAGGGCAGGAGGAGAAAGAACAAAAACAACTTTCATTGTGTGTTATGTCTTGGTCCCGAAAAGAGGTTTCACTTGCATTAACTAAAATTATTTTCTCTGCAACCCTGTTGATTAACAGAGACAGGTGTGATTAACTCGAGTTTGTTCATCTAGAAAATGGGTATTTAATCACGCCCATCTCATGTAGTTATTGTGAGTTTAAATGATACAAGACATGTAAATTTTTTCTAAAAGATAGCAAATAGCTAAAATATGTTATATATTATTATTATATTCCCCATTTCAAATAAATATATTAAGGCTAGGAGATGTTTATTTGTCCAAAGTAATAAAGGATAGAGACTGGATTCAAATTAACTAATGCCTTCTGGCTTCAAATATATTGTCATTCCTGTTATGTGTCACAGGGAAGATTGTCTTTTCTTAAACAGGCTTCTGGAGGCACCTGCCTCTATAATCAAATTTACTAATGATTTTAATGGCGGAATTGCCAATGACTGGGGAGGGATGGCTGGCAACATCTGAATCTGATCGGGGCAATGCAGAAGAAATTGAATCTAAGAGGAATAGATTTCAGCAATCAAGGTTAATTAGAACAGAAATAATTTAGTTTGGACTGCATTTCAATGTTTAAATCTTAAAATTTGACTTTAATTAAAGCATCAATTCAACTATAAACTATAATATTATGTTTCCCAAAAAGAGACAACCTCTTTGACAAAATATAGATCATGTGATTCATTAAATTCCAGTGATCGAGAGTGAGGATAAAACATAGTTATCTATGTTAGAGAGACAGTAGTAAAGCATGATGTTAACAGGATGTAATAAAAAGCAGATAAAGGCTTATAAAGCTCTGTCTACAAGAGAACTTATTTTAGTTCATCAACCATGACTGCATTGTTATACAAAAAATTGTGTGCTTATATAGATTTTAAATTTTTTTTAAATGATCCCAACATGCTCATACTTTGTAATGTCCCTGGTGGGAAGCACTCATTTAGAAGCAAATTGGCAATCCTATTATTTCTACAGCAAATATAAAAATGAGAGAGAAGTGAGTTTTGGCAATAGCTAAATGGGGGATTTTTCAGTTAGCTCTTATTATGATGTCTTAAATACTGAATATCAAAAAACATACAATTCTTAGACAAGAGATGACAGAGGATATGATGGGACCAATGAATCAATACATCCAATTCAGGTAAGGAATATATTAACCAGCATTATTGCAGGGTTTGAAGTATCTCTCAGTGCAACATGTAAAAATGTGCTTTAGAAAAAAAATTCCTACCCTGATATTAGTATTATGATAATCAATTGCTATGCAAATTAGCTGCTAATAATACAAAAATATAGAGAATTTTCAAAGAGATTTAAAAGAATGGTTTTTCCCCTCTGTTTAATGGATAAACTTTCAAGAAGTTATGTTCTTAAAGAAAATCACACACAACTCTATGTGTAATGCATTCTAATGTATAATTTATTAAATATACATAAAAATATAAATCAAAATTTAAGTTTTTTACAAAAATAAACTTTGACTAAACAATTAACTTGTCTTATGCCAATCACAATGCCATCAATTGTTATTTATATATGACTGATTATTTTGAACAAATAATACCTTAAATAGCAGATAAGACTTGCTTAAAGGCAATTTTTAGTATATTGCTGAACTTACACTTCAATTTATTTTTAAATATTAGTACCATTTATTTAAGTCATTTTCAGTATTTCCACAGCCTAATTTATTCCTTTTAAGTTTATAAAAATATTTATTTTCATATCTGCCTTAGTTTGCTATAATATTCTAGGAACAATAAGAAAAAAATAACCACCTCAGAGCAGCCAGCTCTACAGGACATGGATTATCAAGTCATTGATTCTTGGTCCGGGCCTGGGATTTCATTGCTTCTCCCAAGGGAATTACAGGTATTTTTAAGTCCCCTATAAAGGGAATTACAGGTATTTTGTAATTAGATTGAGGCTTTGCTTAATTTTTCAGTTATGTTAGGTTATTAAGTATGAAATGTCCGATTTCCTTAAGTACAAAGTTCAACAGTTGAGATCTCTGACATTTCACTTTGACACTTCTTGTTTTATTTTTATTGTGAAATTACATACTCAGTATTTCACACCCACGTTTTTGCTTGTGATTATCTTGCACATTTTTTAAGAGCAAACTTTGTGAAACCATGGATAAATCAAAAATTCATGTTATTTTCAAATATGAATTCCGTCTTGGAACCAATGCAGCTCAGACAGCTCAAAATAACAATGAAGTGTGTGGGAAGGATGTGGCTAATGAAGGCTCAACACATCCATAGTTTGAAAAGTTCTGTTCCGGTGATTTTAATATTGAAAATGAGCCACATAGGTGACCCAAGACGAAAGTGGGTAACGATGAGCTTAAAACTGCAGTGGAAGCAAATTCATCTCAACCTATGCATGAATTATCTGCAAGGTTTGATGTTACCATTCCAACAATATTGGATCATCTGAAAGAAATTCACAAGGTGAAGAAGCTGGATAGATGGATTCCACATGAATTTAACAAGTGTCAAAAGAGAGAGCATCTGGAAACTTGCCTTTCTTTGCCTTCATAACATTAAAGGCAAACCATTTCTATACCATTATTATTACATGTCATGATAAATGGATTTTTTTGACAATTTCAAATGTTCAGCACAATGGTTGGATAAAGATGAAGTACCGAAACACAGTCCAAAACTAAATATTCAACAAAAACAGCTAATGGTGTTTGTTTGGTGGTCCAGTGCTCGTGTTATCCACTACAGCTTCATGAATCCTGGTCAAGCGATTACGCTGGATATCTATTACAAACCATTCATTTTGTTAGCATGAGTAAATATTGTACATGCCTAAGTTGTATTTTATTAAAATTAGAAGATCCATATAGACGATCATCCACCAAATGATAAGGATTTTATTCTTTGTGGTCAGATCTCTGTTTTAGGATATTTGGATAAATTACTGTTTCAAATGCACTCTGGAGTGACCCTTCTATCTGTAGTTTTACAACACTACTAATGAGCTGTTTGACTCCCTGCAAGGTTACAAAGTGTGGCTACTGGTGGTAATTGGTTCTTTCTATTTTTGGTGGTGATTTTTACTTTTTTTTGTTTGTTTGTTTCATGAGGCCATTTGGTTAACTCAGCTTCCCTGTGTTTATTATTTTTCCTGCCTCAAAACATGGTTCATGGCCGGGTGCAGTGGCTCACGCCTGTAATCCTAGCACTCTGGAAGGCCCAGGCTGGCGAATTGTTTGAGCTCAGGAGTTCAAAACCAGCCTGAGGAAGAGCGAGATCACGTCTCTACTAAAAATAGAAAGAAATTAATCAGACAACGAAAAATATATAGAAAAAATAAATTAGCCAGGCATGGTGGCGCATCCCTGTAGTCCCAGCTACTTGGGAGGCTGAGGTAGAAGGATTGCTTGAGCCCAGGAGTGTGAGGTTGCTGTGAGCTAGGCTGACGCCATAGCACTCACTCCAGCCCGGGCAAAAAGAGACTCTGTCTCAAAAAAAAAAAAAAAAAAAAACATGGTTCATTTGAGTGAAGAGCAATAATGAAATTCAAAATACACGTGTTACCAATGTATTTAAGATTGGTGATGAGCATCTATGCAACAGATTTCTCTTCCGTCAAGGTTTCCAGGAAATGGACTTTTTGAGATAGAAATTTAAGTCCAGGAATTCACTGTGGAGTCATCTCAGTATCAACACATGTGAGGAGTGGTTACAAATAGGAATGGGCAAAGAGAGAAGTTGAGGTGCAAAGTAGTCACAACAAAATCCTCAGCCAATCTAAAGGCGAGTTTTGAAGCTTTGATGGCCCTGCAGCATTTTCCCAAACTGGGGCAATGGAACCCCAAATACAGTAGCTGTTGAAAGTACACTGACCTTTGAGAAGTGGACTTGAGCACAGGTGAAGTGGCTTTCTTCAGCATAAGTTAATTAAAAGAAAAAAGTGATCTACAGAATTAATGCAATCCCAATCAAAATCCCATTATCATTCTTCACAAATCTGGAAAAAATAATTCTACGCTTTGTATGGAACCGGAAAAGACCTCGTATAGCCAAAGCAATCTTAAGCTATCTTAAGGTATCAGTCTACCAGACTTCAAGCTGTATTACAAATTCACTTTGAATTCCCTAATGTTCTGTTGTGAGGAAGTGGAGGGCACACTGGATAATGCCAGGTTGAGTAAAACAAATACTTTATGTTACTATTAGATCTTAGTGGGGAAGAATTCTCTCTGGAAGATCTTCAGGCTAGTCATATAAAATAGTGAGTTTATGAAATCAGTCTATTGCCCTTTCTTCTTTCAGAAGCAACTCTTATGGAATGACAATGAAAGACAAGTTAACTTATTGAGAGTAAAACCCAAAAGCCAGCAGGGATGGATTTAGTAGCAATTGAGGCCACAATGACAGACATGGAAAAACACCTTGCCAGAGATTTATTGACATTTCCATGTTACGTGGAAGCAGATGGTGGTAATGAAATCTGGAAAGATGACAATTTTCCTTAAGCATGAAGATAACAGAAGAATGAGGTAAAGAAAGGATAGTTCTTGAACTGATCAGTTGCTTTAGAGATGGAAAGTTCTGTCTTTCTAATTGTGAAAAAGGGTGTGTAAGAATAAGTCAAGAGCCTTAGGTTATAGAGAGGCGTAGGAGCATATACCATTGGGGTTTCCTAAAGTGTGTGGTTATAAATATCACAGGGCAAGAAGCAACTTAGAGAAGAGTCTGATGGTATAGATTATCTGGCACCATGAAAGGACACAAATAAAGGTTTTCATGGCCTTTAGTCTGTTGGAAACAAATACAATAACATCTCTCCGGATAAATGAATATGCTCCAGTGACAGACCTTCCTGTTTGAAAGCCTTTTGTTCAAGGCAAAAAAGTTCTGGTATACATATGTCAAGAATAACTAATCGAGTATATGAATGTTTCTAGACTACAGAAAATACACTTCTGGAGGCATGGGCCAAAGGGAGTGCTTAAAGATGTAGTGTGACAAGATAAGAAATATATATTTGGTCTCTGCCCTGTTTCCTGGCACACACCTCCTAAAACCCTTGGATTCTCTGAAGGGACGTGTCATTTTGTATGCTTACATGATAATTGATGGTTGTGGGCTCCTGAACACCCTCAGGATGGAGGCTGGTTGCCAGGGGAGCCAACCCTGTAATTAGAACATTGAAATTTTTCTCTCTCCCCTCTATCCTGTGATAAGGGAAGAGGGACTGGAGATTGAGTTAATCACCAGTGACCAATGCTTAATCAATCATGCCTATGCAATGAAGCCTCCATTAAAATCCATAAATTATGGCATTGTAGAGCTTCTGGGTTAATGAACACATGGAGGTGCTGGGAGTGTAGTTTGCCTGGAGGGGTCATGGAAGCTCTACACTCTTTCCTCTGTTTCATCTGGCTGTTCCTGACTTGTATCATCTTACAATGAACCAGTAATCTAGTAGGTAAACTGTTTCCTGAGTTCTGTAGCCATTCTAACAAATTATCAAACTTGAGGAGGGTGATGTGGGAACCTCTGATTTATAGCTGGTTGATCAGAAGCACAGGTGACAACCTGAACTTGCAATTGGCATCTGAAGTGGGAAGATGAGACAGTCTTTTGGGACTAAGCCCTTCAACCTGTGAGATCTGATGCTAATTCCAGGTAAATAGTGTCACAAGTGAATTGAATTATAAGACATTCAGCCGGTATCAGAGAATTGATTGGTGTGGGAAGCCCCCCACCCCAATTTGGTGGCCAGAAGTATTTATGTGAGTATAGAGGACAACAGTTTACTTTTCCTTTACAGATAAAGAAGCAGAAGCACAAGTATGATTGGTGTGCAAGGAGTTTAAGAAGATCAGTAGAAATAAGACATACAGTGAAGGTTACAGATAAGGGAGAAGTCACTGACAATGAGGATCCACATTTGCTGTAGACAAACATGGTAACTATGTGGTTAACCCAGCAGGTTGGAATCCAGGCATTCCTCGCTGGTTCCTCACACAGCATTGTACACTTTCCATCATTCATCCAAATCGGGATCAAGTATTTGTAGTACCGAGCTTCATTTTAGCATCCAGCCATTTTTTCAACTTCACCCATTTGCTGACTGAAATTCCTCTGACAGGGTGCAATGCCTTAGTTGCTGTATAATTTTAGAAAGGACTATATACCTCACCACTTAGGAAAATCTTTTCCAACTGAATTTTTTCCCCAAGATTATATTTATTTATGTATGTTCAGATAAAGTTGGTACTTTTTTCCTTATCACCACCCTAATTTATCAGCCATATTGCTACTGAGATTATTTTGATTGGTGATTGTGTGTGTGTGTGTATATATACATATGTATGTGTGTATATATATACACATAGACACATACATTTCGAAGCTTAGGGATTTTTAGGAATTGCTCTTGTTAACATGATCAGAGAAGTGAAGTGGCCTCAAGATCCTTATTTTGTGGGATGTGTATGTGTTTATTAATTTTTTCCTAGAAATATAATTTACTATATTTCTATTTTATTAATGTATAATAATTCAAGGTTGTCAATTTATGTGACTTGCTTGGGATGAAGGTCTTTAAATACTATCATTAGCAGTTATTTTTTTAGCATGATTCATTTATTAGGCATTTAGATGTCTTTTACTGGGACCCCGAATCTACTGATTTTCCATCCGTTCCACAAGCTCCAATTCCCACTGTGGCCAGGTGTTAACTTTACACATAAAGTGGGTTGTGTCACAGAGAAGAATCCTGATCTTGGGGAGCCCAAGTTTTTTTTTTTTTTTTATGTAATAACAATTGGGCCTGTATGATGTTTGCTTTGGAAGGGGACACTGTCTCTGGTAGTGTTACAACAAGGCTGTTAGTTTTAAAAACATCTTTTAAAAAATAATCTAGCATAAGCTTCTATCAAGCTGTGCAAAAACATGAAAGATTCATGGAGAATCCCAATGTGATTATCTTAAACATTTCTATTTTCAATTCTAATTATAATTCAATATTTTAAGATGTCTATGTGTAAGGAAACAATTATTTCACCTCAATAAATTGGAGATATCTTCTCATCTGAGTTTTTGTGACAACAGGAGATTTTAGTTCACACTTGATTGAATTTTTATTGGCAACCCTGACTGCCACAGGGACAAAATCACTGCCCCAACCCCATGTGTGGTGATCTCACAGCTCATGTGCACTCAATTCAAATCACATAGTATACAATGCTTGAATCTTATTAAGGTAGTATGCAGCTCCCACCCAGGTCGCTTTATCACTGAATTAGATTTTGTATTCTTTTGACTTATAAGAAAAGTAAATGCTTTCCTGTCTACATCTAAAGGACCTTTGAACTTGATGGAATCTTACATTTTCTTCCTCATATATATCCTACATGTTTGAGCACAAAATTCTGGATAATAAATAGTAAATAGTATCTGACATTTGGGGTTTCATCATAGTTCTTTTTCACCTATTGTCATATCTTCTAAGGTGATTTGATAGGCACTAATAAAATAAATTTGTTTTCACAGGCCCTAGGACTATAAACTTCAGTAAATAATTTCTTTTTTAGGCTGGAGTAGCTTAGTAAAATGCATAAACAGAAATAGTATTCATTGATTTCATTTTCTTTACATGAATGACAGCTTTTCTCTCCCATCTTTCATGAGAATACAAATATAAAATATAAAATGTAGTCAATAACTTCATTGAATGCTGAGTTTGTATTCTCCCTTTCATCTTTTGCCAGTTTTTTGGCAGGTAGCATGTAAGATTTGTTTAATATGGTTCACAAGCTCCTCGGTTTCACTGATGGGCGTCTCTAAATCACTTAATGCTACCCACAGTTATAATACATCTAAAAGGAGCTTCCTTAAAGAATTCAACTTTCTTTTTTTCAGTAACAGAGCTTCCATATATTACTATGAAATACAGCTTCAGGTTGATAACATCTATTGTCTTATACAAAGTAAAACATTTAAACAAAAGAAAAGGATATAGTGAGAAGTAATTCTCCCTTCTGCCATGGGTCCAATGTTTTTTGTCACCTGGGCCAGAGTGCAGTGGCATGCAACCATAGCTCACTGCAAAATCGAATGGCTGAGCTCAAGTGATTGATCCTTCTGCTTCAGCCTCCTGTAGTTGGGACTACAGGTGAGTACACAGTGCCTGGCTTTTTCTTTTTTCTATTTTTTTTCCAATTTCTTTGTTTTATTCAGACTGTAAGTTTTCTCAAAATAATGTTTTCAATGAAATTTTCCCATTGAGTGCAATTTTCTTTTTCTTTTTTTACCCCTTTATATTATAGGGGTACAAAGGTTTAGGTTACGTATATTGCCCTTGCCCCACCTAAAAAGGGATGGAAGCATGTCCATCCCCCAGATGGTGCGCACCACACCCATTACATTTATATATACCCACCCCCACCTCCCCACACCCAACTGCCGGTAACCCGATGAATTTTATTACTGTATATGTACTTAAGTGTTGATCAGTTAATATCAATTTAACGGTGAGTACATATGGTGCTTGGTTTTCCATTCTTGTGATACTTCACTTAGTAGAATGGGTTCCAGCTCTATCCAGGATAATACAAGCAGTGCTATGTCACCATTGTTTTTTGTGGCTGAGTAGAACTCCTGGGTATACAGATACCACATTTTATTAATCCAGTCATATATTGATGGGCACTTGGGTTGTTTCCACATCTTTGCAATTGTGAATTGTGTTGCTATAAATATTCTAGAGAAAATGTCTTTTTTATAGGATGTCTTTTGTTCTTTTGGATAGATGCACAGTAATGGGATTGCTGGATCAAATGGTAGTTCTACTTGTGCCTCTTTGAGGTATCTCCATATTGCTTTCAGCAGAGGTTGTACTAGTTGGCAGTCCGACCAGCAGTGTATGAGTGTTCCCATCTCTCCACATCCATGCCAACATTTATTGTTTTGTGACATTTTGATAAAGGCCACTTTCACTGTGGATAAGTGATATCTCATTGTGCTTTTGATTTGCATTTCCCTGATGATTAAAGATGTTTTCATATGTTTGTTAGCCATTAGTCTATCTTCTTTTGAAAATTTTCTGTCCGTGTCCTTTGCTCACTTTTTGATGGGGTTGTTTGATTTTTTTTTTTTTGCTAATTTTCCTGAGTTCTATATAGATTCTTGTTATTAGCCCTTTATTGGATGTGTAGCATGCGAATATTTTCTCCCATTCTGTAGGTTGTCTATTTGCTTTTGCGATAGTTTACTTGATTGTGCAGAAGCTTTTTAATTTGATTAGGTCCCATTTATTTATATATTTTTTTGCTATGATTGCCTTTGGGATCCTCATCATAAATTCTTTCCCTAGGCCAATGTCTATAAGACTTTTCCAACATTTTCTTCTAGAATTCTTATAGTTTCATGCCTTAGGTTTAAGTCTGTTATCCACTGTGAGTCGATTTTTGTGAGAGGTGAGAGGTACAAATCCTGTTTCAGTCTTGTACATCTGGCTATCCAGTTTTCCCAGAACCATTTATTGAATAAGGATTCCTTTCCCCAGTGTATGTTTTTTTCTGCTTTGTCAAAGATTAGAAGGATATATGAGGATGGTTTTATATCTTGGTTCTCAGTTCTGTTCCAGAGGTCTGTGTCTCTGTTTTTATGCCAATAATATTCTGTTTTAGTTACTATAGCCTTGTAGTGTAGTTTGATGTCTTGTAAATTGATGCCTCCCAATTTGTTCTTTTTGCATAATATTGCTTTTGCTATACGGGATCTTCTCTGGTTTCATATGAAGTGAAGAATTATTTTTCTATATCCGTGAAAAATGATGTTGAAATTTTAATAGAAATTGCATTGAATCTTCAGATGACTTTGGGTAGTATAGACATTTTAACAATGTTGATTCTGCTGACCCATGAGCATGGTATGGTTTTCCACCTGTCTATATCCTCTGCTATTTCCTTTCTCAGTGTTTCATAATTCTCCCTGTAGAGATCTTTTACCTCCTTAGTTAAATATATTCCTAGGTATTTTACTTTCTTTGTTGCTATTGTGAAGAGTATTAGATCTTTGATTCAGTTCTCAGTTTGACTGTTGTTGTATAGGAATGCTACTGATTTCTGTGCATTCATTTTATAACCACAAAACACGTCTCAAAAAATTTAAAAAAATAGAAATTTTACCATGCATTTTCTCAGACCACAGTGGAATGAAATTAGAAATCAACTCCAACAGAAACTCTCATGTCTACACAAAGTCATCAAAAGTAAACAACTTTATGCTGAACGATTATTGTATTAAGGAGGAAATCAAGATGGAAATCAAAAGATTCTTTGAACTAAATGATAAAAAGAGACGCAAGTTATCAAAATCTGTGTGGCACAGCTAAAGCAGCCCTGAGAGGAAAATTTATATTCGTAAGTGCCTACATCCAAAAGACAAAAAGATCACAGATACACAATGTATTGAATCATCTGAAAGAACTGAAAAAGAATGAGCAAACTGAGCCCAAGCACAGAAGAAGAAAAGAAATAACAAGATCAGAAAAGAACTAAATTAAGTTGATAACAAAAATAAAAAAAAGCAGCTATACAGAAGATTAATAAAACAAAAAGGTGGTTCTTTGAAAAAATAAATAAAATTGACATGCCTCTGACTAGATTAGTGAGAAGCAGAAAAGAAAGAACTCTAATAAGCCCCTTCAGGAATGAAAAAGGAGAAATTACAACTGATGTCATGGAAATATAAAATATCATGTATGAATACTATAAAAACATCTATGCACATAAATTGGAAAATGTGGAGGAAATGGACAAATTCTTAGAAACACACCGCTTCCCTAGGCTCAATCAGAAAGGAATAGAAGTCCTGAACAGACCAATATCAAATTACAAAATTGAAGCAGCAATAAGAAAACCTTCCTAAATTGAAAAGTCCAAAACTAGATGGTTTCGCATCCGAATTTTACCAAACCTACAAAGAAAAACTGGTGCCTCTCCTGCAGAAATTATTCCACAACATCAAGAAGGATGGTATCCTCCCCAACACATTTTATTAAGCCAACAACACCCTGATACCAAAACCAGGAAAAGATGCAACAAAAAAAGAAAACTACAGACCAAGATCCTTTATGAATGTAGATGCAAAAATTCTCAACAAAATCCTAGCAAACTGAATTCAGGTGCTTATCAAAAAAAATAATCCATCACGACCAATATGCAGGGTTGGTTCAACATACACAAATATAAATGTAGCTCAACACATAAAAAGAAGCAAAAACAAAGACTATATGATCCTCTGAATAGACACAGAAAAAGCATTTGACAAAATTCAACACCCTTTTATGATAAAAACGCTTAACAAAATAGGCATAGATGGGACTTAACCTAAAAATGATACAAGCCATATATGACAAACCCACAGCCAACATCATACTTAATAGGGAAAAATTGGAAGCATTCCCACTTAGAACTGGGACCAAACATGGTTGCCCTCTATCACCACTTCTATTCAACATAGTGCTGGAAGTCCTAGCCAGAGCAATGAGACAAGAGAAGAAAATCAAGGGCATCCAAATGGGGGCAGAAGAGGTCAAACTATTGCTCTTTGCTGACGATATAATCTTATATCTAGAAAACCCCAAAGATTCTGCCATGAGACTACTGAAATTAATAAACAACTTCAGGAAAGTCTCAGGTTACAAAAATATTTTGCTAGCAATTTGATAAGAATTGAGTTCAACCTTTATATCAATTTGGTGAGAATTGACATCTTTTTTATGTTGAGTTATCCCATTTATAAACATTGTGTGTCTGCCCATTCAGTTAGATCCTCTGTTTTTTTTTTTTTCTTTTTTTAATTTCAATATATTACAGATGTTTAGGTTACCTATGTTGCCCTTGCGGCCCCCCCCCCAAGTTCGAATTTCAAATATGTCCATCCTTCGGGTGGTGTGCATTGCACTCTTTGTGTATGCATATACCTGTCCTCTTCTCCCTCCTCCCCCCTTCTGCCTCCTTCTTTCCCCCTCCCCCCTGCCCAACATCCAATAGATGTTATTTTTATACGTGCACTTATGTGTTGCTCAGTTAATACTAATTTGATGGTGAGTACATGTGATGCTTGTCTTTCCATTCTTGGGATACTTCACTTAGTAGAATCCATTCCAGCTCCCTCCAGGAGTATACAAGAGGTGCTATATCACCATTGTTTCTTAAAACTGAATAGTACTCGATGGTATACATATACCACATTTTATTAATCCACTCATATATTGATGGACACTTGGATTGTTTCCACATCTTTGCAATTGTGAATTGTGCTGCTATAAACTTTCAGGTGCAGGTGTCTTTCTTATACAGTATCATTTGCTCTTTTGGGTAGATGCCCAGTAATGGGATTGCTGGATCGAATGGTAGTTCTACTTGTATCTCTTTAAGGTATCTCCATATTGCTTTCCACAGAGGTTGCACTAGTTT
>CAUYSK010029839.1:0-23166 GCA_963575035.1 Avahi laniger | reverse complement strand
GTATTCAGTTATTTAGCTCTTGTGTTCTTTCTAGTTTAGTCTTCTTTCGTAAATTTTATAAATTTCAGATTTTAATTGAGTCTGTAAAAATTTTTTCAAATCTTTCTTTTTGCCTGTCTTTTCTTATTTCTAATATTTTCTAATTATTTTTATTTTATAATTTCTTTCATTGTATTAATGTATTTATCTGTTTTTAAAATACTATTTTGAAATTTAATTTATTTTATACCTGTGACTTTCTAGTGAGCCTTCTTAATAAAAATATTACTCTGCAGCCACATACCTACTGGGATACTTAGTTCCCAAATGCAACATGCTGCTTATTTATTGCTTTAATAACAAACTAAAGCAAAAACAACTTAAGCCACATAATAATCATTCTCTCCAATCTTTGTGACTGGCTTAGCCAGTCTCTTATGGTCTTTTCTAGTTTGTTATTTCAGTTCGGTCTTAAAAAATTGTTCTAATCCTCATTGTTAAAATCATTTTTAAAGCTAAATGTATAATTTACATGAATGTGTATATACACACATCCTCTGCAAGATTTAACCATGAATAGACTATTATTAAAATTTATTGAAACTAAAGGCAAATTTAAGGATATTTATCAGAAAACTTAGTGTCATAGATCATAAGTCAAGTTCTATCAGAAGTAATTTTTTTTCCCCTCAAAAAATTCTCTGTGGAAGAAGAGCAAAGAGAAAGAAACCTATATAAAATAGTAACTAATCAAACACAACATGAACTTTACAAAACTAATTTGATGATCCCGCAGGTATAAATAGTACTGATTTCATGCATTTTAACGGTTTCTTTTGTGTTCAATATTTTAAAGTATTTTCTGTAGAACTCCTTTATTAATGCTGGATAACTCTTCTGTTTTAGCTCATAGATAGCTGAAAGCATTTAAATTTATTATATAATATGTAAATTTGATTTCTTTCCAGCTCTTACAAACAATATAAAAGCTTGTTGCGTTTTCTAATACTTTACTGTAACAATTATATTAAAAATAACATTTATTCCAATTGAAACATTATATATATATGACATCAGTTCAATGATAACTCTAGATCATAGTCAGTTAAATGAATTAGAAAGTATGTGTTTTTCCATTTTATATGCTGGAATTCACATTAAAATGTCACAGTGTGCATTTGTTTTAATAAACCAAAGATTTGAAGACTATAATTTTAATTACCAATTTGTTGAAATAACTGTGTGTTTGGTTACTGCACATAAGAAATGACTGAAGTCAAATGGATTAAAAATGACCATTTTTCAGATAGTTGTACTGCTGATGAAATCTCAAACCTTAATTTAAAAAAAAATGTTGTGAATATCTTTAGACATACAATGACGTACAACCTTTTGAGAGAAAGAAAGAGGCTTGGAAAGCTACATTAATCCCTCCCAGAGAGGACATACTTGTTTGTGCCCTTCCTGCTTGACCAGATTGGGTAACACTATACGATGAGCATCCTGACTAGATGTGGATTCAGGTGATTGTGGAGAACAACAGAGAAGAGTGTCCTTCCAGAGAACAGAATCATGCCACTCAGGGAACACACACACCTTCAGGACAATGCGCCATATTCCAGATCTGCTTAAAATGATTTGAGATTTGTTAATAGACTTATTTCTATTTTTTAAAAATGTATGTATGTACGCATAAGTGTGTCCATGTGTATGGTGTGTTCCTGTACATACATACTATGCAGATAAGATAACTTGATTTCCTAGTTCATAGACACTGAATTAAGAAAAGGAAGTTTGGGATAAGATGTAGAAACTTCTGTGCATCAACCAGAGGTCCTGGATATCAAGTTGGATGCAGTGATAGGATGTGACTTTTGGGTTATTTTCCCCAGCATGGATGCAGTTAGTTCTTTGTGTGGGACAAAAGGATGCAACAGGATATTTAAAGACCAGAAGAAAAGGTAGTAGCAGGGACTGGTAGTGTGTCCTTATGAAACCGTGTTTTCCCTGTATTTCCCAGGCTAGTAGGCAGTAGGTAGGCAGCGCTATGAAACTAACTGCTTACCAACAGGTGTGATTGTAATGACACGTTTCATTGAGAAAAAAAGTGTTGAGTCAATGCTTCCCTTTGTCTCTCTTTCCCTGACTAGAACTATCAGGTGGGTCCTTCTCATAACCGTCATTCGTCATGTACCACGATAACGAAGAAAGCTTGTCATCATAAGAACCCATGATTGGTGGTATTTTTTGTGTATTTGTTTTGTTTTGATTGTCTTAACATAGTTTATTCTGACTAAAAGATTAAGTAGTTATAAATTGCCAAATGTTTCATGGTTCATTAGATTTATATATGGATTTTTATTTTGGTTCTCATTAATGTTTTTAGATATTCATAAAGACAGTTTTAATAAGCCACTTTAATCCACAGCTCTTTTCATATAAATATTTAGATTACAAGCTTTGCTGATAAGTAAAATTGAATATAGTTTAAGAAAGGAAACCAGGAAAATATCCACTTTAATTTCAGCTTTTTAAAAATCCCAAAGAGGCAAGCATAAGAATATTTTAACAAATGACAAAAATAAATTTTAAAATCATGTAATTAAAAATATAAATTATTATTAAAATATAAACTTTGTGAACTAGCAATTAACATGTACATCCTCTCTCCCACTATCTTTAGATAGCACATTCTCTAAAATTCTAAAATATATCCAGTAATAAAATTCAATTTTATAAAATTAGAAATATAAGAGCAAGTTACACCACGAGGTGCAATATTGCTATGTTAACAATATTAAGTGTATCTTCAATTTGAAGGCAAATATTTTTCAATACCATGCTTGAATCCATCACTATCATTAACACATAAAATTTCACCTCTGCCAGAAGACATGTTGCAATTACTACAGCTCCTGGAACTAATCAGCATCATTAATGGTCTAGAAAAATCACCTTTAAAAAGTGTCTGCAATGACTACCCATGTTTTTTATCTGGTTTATTACAGTGCCCAGTACTGACCAAATTATTGGAGGCTATAATAGGTGGCAATGCTTGGCCCCACCTCCAATTATCTAAAAAGAGGTACTTATTTTCCTTGTTGCACTGATTATTTGGAAATAATTTCAAATTAAGATCTTTTCCCCTGGAAATGTCTCCCAACTATAATATACCTTGATTTTATCTCTCCGCTCTTCACCTTCATTCTTGACAGCCTTGTCTCTGCCTGACAGAGGATGGACAGAATGTACTCATGCCCCACTATTAGGAGGAATGACTCTAGGAGCACATTAGGGGCATAGAGAAGAACGTATTCGCAATGTGACTCATATCACATTTTCAATTTTTAGCTATTCTAATGCTGTAAGTGTGGGTAGTATGAGTGTGTGAGTGTGTATGTGTGTGTGTGTGTGTGTGTGTGTGTGTGTGGCCTAATCAATTTAGTGAATACCAGTTCACTAAACCAGACCAATCAAATTTTTTTCAGAGGAAATTTTGATTCACCAAAATTTTATAAATATCAACTGCTTATAACCTTTATAATTTATTACTCATATAGGTTTTAAATACTTTTGAAAATTCCTTTAAAGTTTTTTTTTGTGAAGGTGACCCTTCTCCTTTCAAGTTTTAATTTCCCAATAGCTATTTCACTCTGAGCAACTGTGTCATATTGTTTGGCCAAAATTGTGTCCTGTTGAATAAAATGATAATAACATGTTGCTTTCAGCTTCCAAATGCTGAGCACATTTCAGACGCTCAAATCATGTGTTAAATGGTGTTTCTATTAAACAGGCTAACAAGGTAGTAAAAGAGGAAAATTAGAATAAGCACTAAATATTGCAAAAATGTATTAGCAGAAGAAACTTGCCCCGTGTATTAAGCTTGAATTTTAAAATACATATGAAATTCTCATTCTGCGATGTTATAGATCCAGTAGTAACAAAAATTATACTTTAGAGTTAACTTAATTTTGGCCCACAGTGGCAAAATAATTTCAACTCCACTAGTATTAATTATAATAAACTACATGGTAATTTTAAAGTACATCACAAGTAGTTAAAAATATGGTCATAAGGTGATGTAATGGACATTGAAAATTAAGACAGAGGGAGGCTAGGAGGCAAGTGAAGGATAAAAATCTACCTTCTGAGTACGTAGTACACTATTCTCATGACAGGCACACAAAAATCCCTGTCTTTGGCATTATACAATTTGCCTATGTAACAAAAAACACTTGTACTCCCTAAATCTATTGAAATAAATAAAAGACCATATGGGCATAAAGAAAAGTGAAGACAAGCTCTGAGTACATTAGTTTAATTTCCAAATATTTGTTTTTCTTTCCTTTAGATATCCTATTGTTATCGATTTCTAATTTAATTGCACTGTGATAAGAGAATGTACTTTGTATGACTTCAGTCTTTTCAAAGTTACTAAGACTTGTTTTATGGTCCTGCATTTGGTCTGTCCTGGTGTACATATATATTGTTGATGGTAAAAATGGACATGCATTTTACTTCTCCCAAAGAGAACAATTTCTCATGCCACAATGAATGCAAAAGTAGGAGTTGAGAGAGTAATTTTGTGAATAAATTATTTTGCAATGGTCACTTTGAAAAGTAGAAATAACTACCATTTTATCCTCCCATATACTGATATAGGGAGGTGCTACTATGTCATTTGTAGAGATGAGTAAAATGAGGCAGAAGAAGTTTAAGCAGTTTGCCCAAATGCATCCTCCTAATAATTTGAACCTAAGCAGCATGCTTTGAAAGCCTGTACTCTAATTCTAGTGGATTTGTACTGAATTGACTTTCCAAAAATTTTTCTTTCCGTAATTGGTCAGTTCACTAATGAATTTTTGCAAATTGATTTCAGTAAACAATTAGTTCATTGTTCACATTTCTAGACCCTGTAAGGAAAGTAATGCACTATGACGTGTTTAGTAAAAGTATAAAGTAGCATATTTTTAATCGTTAAAATATTTGTATCTATCTGTATATCTATCTATCGATAACCAATCTATTATCATCTATTTATTCTATCTAGCACGTGCTAAGGGTAAATAAAGCTAAAATAGAAATTTTCAACATCGGCATAGGATGGATGGCTCTCCAGATACATCCTGTGAGGTAGGTAGGGCAATTGCAGTCACTGAAGTTCACTTGAGGTTGATTAAGCTCTTGCTTATAATAATTATAGATAATGTGAATATATAAACAAACATACTAACATGTGTTCTATATGTCAAAGTTTAATTTATTTTTTGATGAAATACACGTATTTTTTAAAGACTTGCAAATGTGTCTACAATTCAAGGCACCATTTTCTTGTTTTTAGTCAGAACATTCCTTTAATTAGGGTATGAGAATTGGGATGCTTTTCATTTAGGCAACCACCCCTAGACCATCAAGTGCATGGCCTAGAAGACAGGGGCGAGAGATATCACAGATATCTCCTATTTGTGATGCGTGGCAGATATACCCTACGGTGACTTCATGAGTCACACATATGATAATTCCCTTTCCTGGAGTGTAGGCGGAAATTGATACTCCCTTTTAGTCAACAGACTATGGCAAAGAGTATGGGATAGCCACCCCCATGATTATTTGCATCATGCAAGATTACATCTTATAAGTTTGGAGAGTTAGGTGCTCTTCCTGAGCATTAAAAAGTGAGGTTCCATGCTGTGAGAAGGCCTGTGAGAGAGCTCTGCACCATAGAACCATAGGCAGCCTCTAGCAGCGAAGAACAACCAGCAAAAAAGCAGGGACCTTGGAACTACGACCACAAGAAAATGAATTCTGCCAACAAGCGCATGGTTTTGGAAGACAACATTGTGCTCCAGAAAGGAACATAGCCCAGCAGACACATTGATTGCAGCCCTACGCAACTCTGATAGGAGGATCCAGCTAAGGTGTGCCAGGACCCCTGACCCACAGAAACTGGGAAATAATAAATGTATGTTCTTCTAAGCCACTAACTCTGTGGTGCTTTGCTAAACAGCAATAAATATATAGTACAAGAGAAATCCATTTTTTAAATTATTGTTTGTTTTAGTCCATTTGAACTGCTATAACAAAATACCGTAAATTGAATGGCTTATAAACAACAGAAATGTATTTCTCACAGTTCTGGAGGATGGAAGTCCAAGATCAAGGCACTGGCAGATTT
Organism: Avahi laniger; assembly: GCA_963575035.1. Taxonomy (NCBI): domain Eukaryota; kingdom Metazoa; phylum Chordata; class Mammalia; order Primates; family Indriidae; genus Avahi; species Avahi laniger. The sequence continues at coordinate 17,012 of CAUYSK010029839.1, read as the reverse complement.
GGAGTCTGGTGAGTGTTTACTTTCTGGTTCATAAATTTCTGCCTTCTCACTGTGTCCTCACAGAGCGGAAGGGGAGGATGAGCTCTTTGGGGTCTCTTTCATAAGGGCGCTATTCTCTTTCATGAGGGCAAACTCTCATGACCTAAGCACTGCTCAAAGCCCCCACATCCTAATATCATCACCTTGGAAGTTAGAATTTCTATACAGAATTTTGAGGAGCTCAACATTTGGATGATAACATGGTTATTTTTCTTAAACTATATTTTTCTTTACTCTTTATGCTCTAACTTTTTAATTAAACTTTTTGTCCATGTCCTCTGGCAGTTCTGTTTCACTGGGTCTGAATTTTGACTACTCTACCTGAAATCTTTCTGTCTCATTTTTTCCCTTAGATTAGTTTTCAATTTCTTGTTGAGTTCATTTCTTGCTAAACTCTGGCTATAGGAGAGTGCTAAAGGACAAGATTTCCGCAGAACATTAAAAAATGTAGTCTTTAGGTGCACAGCCACATGGTATAAAATGTGCCAGGCTCTCAGCTTCCTTCTCTCTGGTCTGATGTTTCTCTTCCACCTTCAAAGGTGAAAGGACAGCCTGACTTTTTAATTATATCCCTAGACATTCTTGAGTCAGAAATCTCTAGCACACGGGACTGAGGAAACACCGTGATGCAGTTGAGATTGTTATCTATAAATCTCTTAACATCAAGTTCTTCCCAGGATACACTCCTTTCTGACTCTTCTCTTGGATTTTCCTCTGCCCAAAAGGTGTAAATTGTGCACAAATTCCTGTTAAGATGCAGGGAAAGACCATGGCTTCATTTATGTCCAGCTGCCTGCTCTCAAGAGCCATTTGGCTCACAGACATCCAACATCACGGAGTTGGCAGGAAAGAGGAGGGGAGCTCAGAGCGGTGATTTGTATTCCCAGAATTCCCTCTACCCTTCGTCACTGCCATCCTACTCCTCTCTCTTAAGACCTTTCTGTACTTTCCTACTTTAACTTGGGATATTCTCCGTGGGGATTTCCAAGAGACTGATATTTTAAGAGGAAACTTGGATAGTTTGTTGCTAAGAATTTCAAATTATCCCTGAGTACATGCTAAAAAACAAAACAAGAAACAATAAACATGGAGGGTACCACTTTTAATCCAATGAATATTTTCTTTTAAAGATCTTTTTTTTTTTTTGAGACAGAGTCTCACTCTGTTGCCCGAGCTAGAGTGCCATGGCATCAGCCTAGCTCACGGCAATCTCAAACTCCTGGGCTCGAGCAATCCTCCTACCTCACCCTCCCAAGCAGCTGGGACTACAGACATGAGCCACCATGCCCAGCTGATGTTTCCTATATATATATTTTTAGTTGTCCAGATCATTTCTTTCTATTTTTTAGTAGAGACAGGGTCTTGCTTCTTGCTCAGGCTGGTCTCGAACTCCTGACCTTGAGCGATCCACCCGCCTTGTCCTCCCAGAGTGCTAGGATTACAGGCATGAGCCACCGTGCCTGGCCTTAAAAAATCTTCATATTAACACTTTTAAGTTTTTAGATGTAGAACTTCTAGATAGAGCGCAAATATCACATGAAAACATCAGTATTTTATAATCTGAACAGCTAGTTATTATCTTCTTACGAATTGAGGAGGGGGAATTAAAGAAGTTAAACTTTTTTGAGTGCACTTGTTATCATTTGCCTTCAACCTTTAACAGACAAGGATTAGTTACCTAATGAGGAAATGACAATAAAATCTAATGCTTTCTGTGTTTTCCCTTAATATAGAATATTTTAATATAGCAGCCTCTTTTCAAGTACATTCAGGAGATAGGTAGTCTTTAAAATTATAATTCTCTTTTCCCACGATGTTAACACACATGCATGCATACGCACACACACACACACACACACACACACAAAGTGGGAAGAACATGGCAGAGAGCATTCCTTTAATCATTTCACTTTGGATGCATCTTCGTTTTAACATATTTATTGATATATAAAAGGTAACTCAACTTTTGAATTTAAAACCAATTTATGTTTTCATCATATTTATGTGAGGAAAATAGTTATAAATCATTTATAATACAATTTGTAACATTTATTATACAAATGGCAACGAAAATGTGGGTAGAATTTATTTATGAATTGTGGATTTTAATCATTGATTTAAACCCTAACCCCACCCCAGCACCTAGAGTTTTACCACTTACTCACATTCTCATCACTCCAACTATTTTAAAATGCTTTTTAAAAACCTTAAAAGACAAAACTCTTTTGTCTATACACTTGAATATTATTTTATGTAAAATAAATAAAAATCACTATATTAATAAATAATATACTTTAGTAACAAAGATAAATAATACTGTGAACTTGATTGTTTGGAAAAGGCAAACATAAATTTATTGAGTTCATGAAATTTTATTTTATTATGTTTCTATTCTTGTAACAGTTTGGAAAATACATGTTTTATCTCTCTAAAAATGTAAATTAATGTTTAAACTAATATGAATTTAAATATAAACTAATATTACCTGATATTAAAGAGTTAAACAAAAATGTAGAAAGGTTGTTTTGGCTTTTGAAAAGATATAAAAATCATCATAGCATACGTATTCTTTAACATAATGCATTAGACATCTGACCTAACATCTTATATTTGTGTTCCCATATAAATAATAATTTTAAAAAGCTATTAAAATATAGGAGGGTAAAAAGGGTAAATATTCATTTTATTTATTGTGGACTAAGCCACATTGACTCAATTTTGCAAAATTTAATTTTGAATTTATACTTATAGAAGATAGCCCAAATAAAGATCAAACAGTGATACACCTGATCTATGTTTCTGCCAATATGACACTAAGACGTACATTGTTTGCATTCTTAAGTGAACCTGAATGTACTTTCCTTATGTGATTATGGAAATATAATATATAAAAAAATAATAAATATATATGTTTATAAAGACTTCTAGTGAGAGATTATACCAGTGTTCATGTGTGATTTTGATCATTTTCTAATTATTGAGGCTTGTTTATAACAGTGAGAAATGTTTTATATACAGGAACATTTATTCAAAAGAAGATTTTATGCATTTTTTTTCTTAATTCATACAATAGTATTGTTCCAACTAACTGCTTTGTTTCTTTAGATTTGGAATCTGTGGAATTTATTCTATATCCAAATAACAATACAATAATACTGCCTACCTATTCAAAAGAGAAATGCCAAATGCAACAAAATAAGATTTAGAACATGGATTTTTAAAAATGCAGTCAAAAGACAGAAAGTGATATTTCCATGAAAGGCCCCGGTGGTAACATAACAGCTGAAACTAGCAGTAATTTTGGTTCTAGTTAAGCTCTTCGATGTATTATCCCATAGCAAAATTGTTCTGTGAATATCTATGCTCTAAGATAAGCTCAAATAAAAATGTTTTTCAATGTACAGCTGTTGTTACAGCAAGATGACCTTTTTGAAAATGAGTTTGACTGCTCAATAGAAGCCATAATGCTCTCTTTCTTTACAATGTTCAAAAATCTTCAGTCACCGTATTCAAAAACTTGTAATGGAAAATGCCACAGTGCATCAGATAAATATTAATTTCTCAAGTTATCTGAGACTATCTGATGCTTGGCTCTTCATAAAATTGCTAAATTTCATCTTAAAATATAATCTCTTTTAAAACCTCTGTAGAATAATATGCCACTTTGAGTGATAGTTGCTAGACACCATAAATACTAAAACAATATTGGGAAATGTTTCCTAATAAGACAGAATGCTATAAGCACAACTTTTAGTGTGCAATATGGGATCTCTATTTAGCAGTCCATGCATCAATTTAAGGTTGCTAGAGCTTTTGGCCCATTTATAGAGCTCTCATCAGGAGGTGAAATTCAGAACATGGTAGCTTTTACACCAATGCCAAGGGGTCCTCTCATAGAGCGGCCTGCTTAAAACTTGCATTAAACTGATAAGGGAGAGACTAGAAGAGGAAGGTTTTCATCAAGAGTATATTATCTATTTTGCAGAACCACTTATTTTCTTCTTTTTTGTTTACTTTTATCCCTTAAAATGTAGACACATCCCAATTAAAAAAAAATGTTGGAAGACAGAAGATAATTGTTACGGTTTGAATGTGTCTCCCAACAACATGGGCTGGAAATTTAAACCTCAATGCAACTGTGTTGGGAGGTGGGGCCTAATGAGATGTGATTAGGCCATGAGGGAGTAGTGAATGGATTAATGCCAATATCTCAGGAGTGGCTTCTTGATAAAAGGGGAATGCAGCCCCCTTTCACTTCACTCTCCTCCCATTTCTCTCTCTTTCTTTCTCTCTCTTTCTCTCTTTATTTCCCTTTTTCCTTCCACAATGGGAGGAAGCAGCAATAAATCCCTCAGCAGATGCTGGCCTCTTGATCTTGATCTTCCCAGCCTCCAGAACTGTAAGAAATAAATCTGTGTTCTTTAAAATTGACCCAGTCTTAGGTATTCTGTCTTACCAGCACAAAATTAACTAAGGCAATAATTATAATTTACTCACAAGGATTACCTGTAAATAAATGAATATGTCCTTAAAACAGAAACTGGAACAGAATTAAAATATTTTAGAACTGATGCTAGTTTATTTTCTGATATCTATACATTGAGAAGATTTGATTTCATTTGATGCTGCAAAATATATTTAGAAAGCAATACGTGTGTTATTACATGGTGCTCTCTTACTCTGGGCCAAGGATACTTACCCACCCCAAGGGTGTGTACTTGGCCATCTGGCTTCCTTTGGCCAGTGGAAGGTTATTGTGAAAGATGTGAACTGAAGCTTTCAATGAACTCATGTGGTTTCACTTACTTCTTATGAACCTTCTTGAGAAGAGAAAGCCCACGTACCCTGTAACCTATAGCTTCTGCAATAGGAAAAATAATGGTCCCCCAAAGACATCTATGCCCTGGTATTCAGAACATGTGAATAAGTTATCTTTCATGACAAACGGGACTTTGCAGATGTGTTTAAGTTACGGATGTTGAGACGAGAGGATCTTTGATTATGTGGGTGGGCTCAATGTAATAACGATGGTATTTACAAAGAGAAAGCAACACAGTGAGAAAGAGAGGCGGGGAGTGATGTGATGACAGAAGCAAAGATTGGAGTGACACTAGGAAGGGGCCACTAGCCAAGGAAAGTGAGGGGACTTTAAAAAGCAGAGAAGATAAGAAAACACATAAACTTCTGACTGTCCTCTGTTAGATAATAGATTTGCATTGTCTAAAGTCAGTAAGTTTGTGATAATTTGTTACAGCAGCAATAAGAGACTAATACAGCACCCACAAAAACATACAACACAGACCTGGCCTAACCCATAGCCCAGGCCCACCAGCTTTCAAGAGAAAACAGAGCCATCCTGGGCAAGTCATAAAAGTTCATTTGTGAAGTTGAAATTCTCTCTGTCTCTTTCTCTGTTTGTCTCTGTAAAAAAGTATATATTTTTATTTTATGTTTGAACTAAAATACAATTATAGACAGATATATACATGATACATAGATTTTGTTCTGAACTTGCTATTTAGTATTATCTAATATTATTAATATGTCTTGCATATCATTTCAGATATTCTTATATAGATATATTTATTCTTTTTAACTCTCCATGTTATTAAACACCAGGGTTTATTTTAGTCAGGAGAAAAATGAAGAATTAAATTTAGCCTAACTGTTCTTACTATATAATGAGAGCATATAGAATGTTGTTATAACTGAGAAATCTTATAGTAAGGGAAGTTTGGATTAGAAATTAAGTTTTCAGGATGTGTTAATTATGAATATACATGGATGTTAATTCATGCTGAATTAACAATCTCACATCTGGCCTGAGTAGTGCTGATTAAAATTTAGATGATAATTCACACTTAGCTGAGAATTATATACATTCTTTTAATCATGCTAAACTTTTCCTGTACCTACAGATGCAGAGAAATAGTCCTTATATATTCGGAGGGAAAAAGACTATTTCTATATACTTGATTACCTCATTATACATTAAATTAAAAGACTGGTAATTTTAAAATTCTGAATTGCTTTTATTTTGAAAACTAATGTTTACTATATAGCACAAATATTTAGTTGATTAAAAAGAATGTAGGTAATCTGATATAAAAGATGATTAAATACTTATAATTTAAGATTGGAAATTAATCTTTTAATTCATCTGAGTTATATTTTCTTTTTGCCAAAATCAAAGTAAAACATAAATAAGCAAGCCTTTACAGTTTGGGGCTATAGCCAACCTTTTGTTTAATCATCTAATATTCTGATTTTGAGGGAATAGAAAAATTGTTAGATTATTTGACTAAAAATATGTAAAACAAGATATCAATTTAATAGCTTAATAGCATTTTAACTAAATTGAGGTTGCATTTTTATTTTAATTTTATCTTGAAAACTGATTTGTATGGCTCTGTCTCTATCTGTCTACCTACCTACCTATCTATCCCTGTCTAATTGTTAGAGAAATTAAATGCTAAAATAGATTTATAGGGATTAAAAATGACAGTAAAGGCAAAGGATTAGTAATAAATCATGCAAAGTGTGTGGCCAGATAGCATCTAAACATAAATGTTTCTCCACTGAATGTTACTGGCATACTGATGAACAGAAGCATTCATCATGAGCCGTGAACTGAAAAAAAATTTCTAGCCCCTTTTCGTATGACGGTGATGTAATTTTCAGCCTTCACAATACAAGGCTCTCAAATTTGTTCTGTCTATAGCTTCCTCACGACCACATCACCAGATGTCCAGAGGCAACTACTTAGATTCAGAGAATGCCATGGGGATGGCATTCACCCAGGACAGTGTGTAAACATAAAGGGATATTTTGACATGCCAAACATTTCCTGAGTTATTGCAGAAGATAAGTAAAATCCTGCCCTATGTTGATGGGATGGGAGCATTAACTGGCACTGGGTCCGGGTGCAAGTACTGGGAGATTATCACGCAAGTGGAAACTGTGTAATGGGTGGAGTAGGACTCCTTGCATCTCTAATGCAAAGCAGCATCACTTGCTGGGGCCCATTGGGAGGTCCACACGTCTTGTCTTCACAGGCAGAGGACCTCTTCCAGTTTAGTAAATCTTCCGGAAGAATCTCCTGTGTTTGAGGATCACTATCTGTTAAATCCCCATCCTTCTCCCTCCTCTATCAATTCACTCTTCACAGGGATCTACTAGATCCCTCTGTACCTATGCCTCCTTTGCCAAAATGATTTTCTTCCTGTTCCTTTCGGATACAATCTGGTAGGCTGCAGACATACCCAGAAAGTATGGGGGCAATATGGGTTCACCACTCTTCTAATGAAGTAGAGAACAGTTATTATCAAAAAGTAAGAAAAGGTATCTGATCATTAATTTTCTATACATTTAATTTTAAGTGTAAATGGTATAGAGGGACATTTTCTAGCAAATTCTAGAATTGCTATTGTTCAATATGTGTTAAATGAAATTTCTTTAGACACTAGTACTTCACCAGTTCAACATTGACTAGGAAGCCCATTCACCAAGCAAAAATTTCTAAGTCTTATATCAAATGGGCATAGTCATAAAGTAGTTTGAAGGACAGATATTTGTGATTTTTTTGGTCTTCATGGTGTGTATTAATTACTTTGCTTTTTTTAAATGATACATTATTTTTCCCTTGTCATTAGAGAAGTGTTTACATAATCCTCAAAGTATTATCCTGTATCAGTGACATGTGAAGATATAGTCTCTTATGAATAGATGCACTAAAGTACTGTAACATACAACTTGTGATCAATGTGGCTATAGTAAAATATCCATTAATATTTAGGAACAATTGTCATTGTTTTGACTATGTAATCTTTATATAATTTATTTTAAGTTAATATTTTAAAAATTTATATTTAATTTAAATTATTATGTATTTTAATCATTTTAATGAAATTATTAACTAGGAATTTAACACAATTTCCTAGCAGGACATTTGATGAAGCTGGTTTATTCTGCTTCTCTCCAATTCTTTGTTATTGTTGATTCCTTATGCTCTGGAAGGTGGAAATGGTGCCCCATGGTTTTTTTTTGTTTTGTTTTTTGTTTTTTTTTTTTGCTCTCCAAAACTACCAAAGAAAAGTTTGTCAGCTCTCTACTCTCTAATAAAGATAAGATTAAAATAGCACAGTCCACAAAAAGAAAACCCAACCACATGAGCATGCAGCTGTCCATTAGAACCTAGAGCTGTGAGACAATTCTTCTTCCTAAGTGGTGACTTCATTGCATGGTATGTATTATATATTGATGTTCGGTCATGATCAAAGGACAAGCAATGATCTTCAGGCTGTGGAAGCCTAAATAAAATGCACAATATCAACCGAGACGCTCATCCAGCTGATAATCAGTGTTTGTGAGTTACTGAAAATGGTCCAAAATAGCTAAAAATGGCTACTTAACACTGGAAATCCAAAAAAGAAGAGATCTCCATGAATCTTCTAATTTTGTTTCTTATTTATGTGTTTTAACATACTATGTCCATGGTTGCTAATATAGTTTCAATGAAGGTACCAGCAAATAACAAACTGAATCAATGAAATAGACTCTGTCTGTTTCATCCGGTATATATATATTTATGGTGTATATATAATTATGTATGGTTATTTATAATAGTAATCATAATAATTATAATTAATCATAAAGTAAACTTAATATTTCAGGCATTTATATGTGTGTATTATGGGTTTCTATCTTCCTGCTGCATTTTGATTACAAGAGCATATATAAGTCATTATTTTAGTTGTACACAGTGGAATCAACCCCTACACCATTATTAGAGTGCTTTCCTACTCTTTAATATAGTGCACTAATTCACATTTAACAAAGAAAAAAATATGTACAACTTATAAAAGAAAGTATTATATGTGTACCTTTTTGTGTTCAAACTTCCAAACATTGGAAAACTTGTTTCATAAAATGTGGGTCATGTGCATATAAACATTTTATTACCCCAAATTATTAATACATAGCATGAAATTAACCCAATGATAATAAAATATATAATTCTCTACTTTACAAATTCAGAATAATTTCTAATGGATTTTGCTATTTCAAGAGTCCAACTTTCAGTGCTTTTATTTCCCAGTTACAAAGCAAATATGATTATAGGAAAGCCCAAGCTTATTAGCTTCTTTAGGAAATTAATTACCTGTTTTATAGGGAAAAGTACATTAATCCTCTTAATTTCTGGGCTGTCAGAGAAATATTTCCATGTAGGTACTATGAATGAATAAAGTAATTATATTTTATAAACTATAATTCTTGACACACCAATTTTATCCGAAGAATGACATATTTTATGAAAGCAGATGAATTTTTATATAATTTACATAATTTACAGTAAAACACACTTACTTTTAAAGAAATTAAATTTCATGACCTAGTTTACATGCTTGCACTACATTGATTTTTATATTTTTTCCTGACAGTGCATTTTGCTTAACTCAGTAGTTTTGTATATTTGCAAAGAAAATGGCCGACTCTTGAAGAACTAGATTGTCTCAGCTAAATTACAATTAAAACATAATTGATGTTCAAACTATATGTTTGAATAAAGTTTTATGTTCCACAAAACATTATGTAAATTTGTTTATTATAAAATGTTTTGAAGAATGTGTTTCTCAAACACCCTATAGTATTTCTGTCATAATTCTAGTCATAATCATAAGTTTTTTTCCTAGTGTATGAACTCCATGAAGGCGGTTATCTTTTCTGTTATTCTCAGAACTGGTGAGAGCTGATTAGGGTCCACACCGAAACTCCTGATTTTAGGTATTAGTTAAGTATTTACCTGACTTGTCTTAATTGGTTATCTGATATAGAAATTGAAAAATATGACGAGACAAACAAAATGAACTTAGTAAGTACATTTCCCAGACACGAGAGTTCTTGGATTTAGTTTGCTTAGTATCACGTAATAGTATTTTGCTTTATATTTTGCTTAATCAGGTGATATTAAGCAATTGGAGCTACAGTACCTCTTCTATTCACAATTGTTTGTCTTGAGCTCCTGTTTTTGCCACCATTTTTGAACTTCTGAAAACTCAATTTTGGGTTTATGTGTGCTTTGATTATAGAATAGATAATATAGGATGCTGTAAAATAGATAGTATATGTTGGATCTTAACACATGATAGTTAAAGACAAATTACTTACATGGTTAAGATCATAACAATGACAGTAAAAAAAAAACAATTAAATTGTTCTAAATTGCCTTCAGAATATCAAAAGCTACACAAAACCATTATTTTACTCACAGTATTTTTTTCTTTAGGCCAAATTGGGCAGAGGAAAAGAAAAATGGGCCCTGTGAAAGTGTAACTTTTTGAATAATATTTGAATTATTTTTAAGCGAATATGGACCCATTTTATTCACCCTAAGGAATAAATAGAAATAGGGAATTATGATAAAACATGTATGTCATTGATGAGCCATGGCAGTCATGCCTTTGTTACAATTATCTCCTGCTGTTTCTTTTCCATACTATCAGATTTTAAACTTTTAGAGTTTGCTCTTTTCTCTTACTACTAGTTAATGGAATCCCAATATTTGACCTTGATTCTTCACATCCTAGCTAAACAATAATGAAAAGAATCAGAGAAAAAGAAAAAGAGAAATATTTCCCTTTCCCCTGTATAATCTTCAATGCTATTATTCTGTATCCTAAAGTGGATCTTGATGAACAGGTTAAATGAGAACATTCACCAAAGTCCAGTAGAGAATCTTGAAAAGAAAATCTAGTCCTCTTGATGCTAATGGTAAACTGTCCCAAAGCAGTTATTTGCACAAAGATGCCTTTTAGGGGACTTGAACTTCAGTAAATGATATTAACAAATGTTTACAATTTAAATTAGCATTTTTATTTAATAACTTGTTGCCCTTCTAATAATGATGTTATGTATGTATCTGCTTTTAAAAGTTATAAATACATATACAATTCATTTATAATGACAAAAGAAGGGTTTTTTAATGTCCTTTTTTTATAGGGGGGCCTAAGGGTATTACAAAATCTAAAGAATCTCTTGGATTATTGACTTCAATACACTTTGGAAATTTTGGCCTCAAATATTTAATGATAAGTTTTTTGGATATTGATTTAAGTAAACTCTTTGAGTTAATCTCTCAAAATAGTATCAAATATTTTATTTACTCTACACATATATGTACATAACATATGTTTTATATATATATGTATATAAATTTATGTCAGTGAAATATTCGTGTTCCCCCAACACATGTTGAAATCTAATCTCCAATTTGATATTATTTGGACGTGAGGCCTTTTGGAAGTGATTAAGTCATGAAGGTGGAAAAGGACCCAGAGTCGCTCTCTCTCCCTGCCAAATGAAATACAAATACAAAGATGGTGTCTGTAACCTGGGAAGAGAGCCTTCAGCAGGATCCTGACCATGCAGACACCCTGATCTCAGACATCCAGCCTCCAGAACTGCTGGAAATAAATGTTTTTTGTTTAAGGTACCCAGCGTATGGTATTCTGTTATTGAAGCCCAAACTAACAAAATTATGTAATATATATGTAACACTGTACCTAAAGTAATATCCATAATATATATTCTATATGTTTTTTTCAGACAGATACTTAATTTCAGAATATTGAATTGCCATCTACTCAAACCAAATCAGTCAATATCAGTGTCAGTTGTCCATAGTAATCCTTCTCCTATTTGGTTAATATAAACTAGCCATTTGGGATCGTTTGGGATCGTTTGCCCCACAGGTTCATGTAGCAATATCTGGAATATTTTTTTGGTTGCCACAAATGGCAAGGGAGGCTGCTGTTGTCCTCTAGAGAGCAGAGGCCAGGAAAGCTGTGAAACATCCTGCAATGCACAGTTCGCCCCCACAGCAAAGAATTATCTGGCTCCAAATTTCAGCAATGATGAGGCTGAGAGACCCTGATGCAGATATGATGCTGTGGTAAAGGGATGTTAAATAATAATTATTTAAAATACAAGAAAATAAAGGTTTATTATAATATATAATTTTAATCAAACCAAGGTCTAAAAAACTACAGAAGGTAAAATCAGCATTATAATACAGGTAATCCTAGATTCCCAATTGTTTTATGTTACCAGTCAATAAACCACTTATTTTTACAAATGCAGAGTGTTAGGATCTTGGAGTTCGAACTGCACTGTTTAAGTTCATATCAAAGTTTCACTTACTATGTCTATGACTTTGGACAATTTCCTGAACCTCAAATGTCTGAGTTTACTCATCTGTAAAACAGTCATAATCATACCTATATTTCAGGATTACTGTGGTATCAAACTATCTAAAACAAATAAAAATCTTTATAGCAGTGGCTGGCATACACCAAATGCTATACAAATATTATTATATATCTTGAATAATGAATAATGTAAGTCTATTCTAAGGATGTAATGAGAGTTTTGCATGGATATTGTTTTGGGGATATAAAAACATTTTATTAATTCAAAAAATGTCCTAATTTGAGAACATTTTACATTAATAATATTTTGATTTTGAGTCAGTAAAACTGAGGTACCTAAAAGATGAAATCATCTTGACTGCATTCTCAGTCCCCCCAATCTTCCAACCCCATTCTTGACAAGCAATGACATGGTCCCATGAGATCAATCAGGCTGTTACGACTTGCGAAAACAGACGTCATGTACAACTAAAGCAAATTAGTTCATTTTTTGAAAAGGTAATGCAATACTGTAATACTCTTGCACATATTCAAACTTCACCTGGAAAATATGGAATTTATTTAGATCACTCTCATAAAATAGTATAGTTGCATTTGCAGCAGGAGAAAATCTATTTCTTACCCAGGAAAAATCACAACCTAAGCTTTAAAAAGATGGAGAATGGTCGCATCTTTCTCACACTTGGAAAGAGGCAACCAATGCATGCGGATAACAGGGCTTGCACTCAATTTGTTACAGCAGGACAGCCCTGGCAACCAGTCCTAATGATAAAATTCAGAGAGGAGGGAGAGAAAGATAAAGGTCCTTGGTTGGTATACCAAATTTATTTTTCTTCAACCATTAGTTCTAGAAAAGGTGAAAATAATCTGACATTTCTTTCCTCCCACCAATTTGTAAAAAAGAGACTGCAATTTTACATAGATACTTCATTCAGTCTCATGCAGGGATCATTCAGGTCTCACAGGAAAGAATTTTGGCATAAATCAGATACTATTTCAAAACGACTCCACCCCTGTAAACCAGGAAGACATTGAAGCAAGTAAGCCATTTCTCACTCCGTAGGAAGTCCCTTGTAAAAGGTTATGGATTAAACATAATGAGAAAGAGAAAACACAACTGTGATAAATGGTACTCCCTGGAGAGCTCCATTAACCCAGGCACAGTCAGCAGAAGCCCAGAAAGTAACTTCCCTTGATCAAGAGGATAGGTTACCTGGTGTTGCCTTTGTAGCCATTAATGTGGGAGAGTATGTCAAGCAGTTGATGGATTCAGGAATGGCGTTTGAATGAGAGAAATGACTCCCCTCACAGCATCACACAGAGAGTGGAGATACAGCAAGTGGCTGCAACATTTCAAAAGCCATAAATGATGCACTATGATTTATGCTTCACACAGATCAATTTTCCTGAATAGTCAAACCAGAAAAAATGATGATCATATGTCAGATGTGCCTTTTCTTTTTGAAATGTGCTAAATTCAGTAATTTGCCATTTGGAAACATTGGGATTATTACCCTGCCATGCAAAGGCGTCCATGTCCAAGTGTTCTGATAAGGCAAATTGTGAGGAAAATATCCTCTTGCATGTGTTGTAGAGGTGGCAAATTCTCCTGCTTTGTACTCAACTGAGTGATGTTTCTATTCCACGATTTTCACATCATGTTTGTATTTAAGTTTTGAAAACCACTCTGAAAGAGATGGCTCTCAAAAACCTAAAAATAAATAAATAAATATACAAACTCACTTGAAAATTTAGATTCTGTAAAATAAAAAAACATGCTCACAAGGCTGTGATCACCGTATTAGTAAAATTATACTATAAAAAAGAGGATTCAAAAACTGAAAATTATTTGATTTAGCAGATAAATGTAACTTTTGAAACCATTATTCTAAGTAAAAAAAAGAGAAAATGGAAAGAGTAAATGAGAAAAAAAGGAATGAAAATAAATGTGACACTTCTGCACTTCATTGTCGCAAGCTACCATATTTTAAGAATCTCAAATCCTGTCATTATGGAATTACCAATTTAGCAAATCTTCTGTTGAGTAAATCAAAATACTTACTTCATTAAACATTTAAACATTACAATTAGTACATATGAGGATGTCTGTTTGTCAATTTTAGACAGCAATTTTGTTTTATATTTAGGTACTATTGATCATTTAATACTGATATCTTTAATATTCTGGATTAGAGGATGTTTAAAACACAAAGATTTGTATCTGGAATTATAAGCATCTATATGCTGAAAAACCTGCTAAGTATTTAATATTTTATATTTAATTAAAAATTCCCTATATGTAGATTTTCTGTAAATAAGATGTATAGAACAACTCAGTTCTGCCCACATTCTATGCATAACCTAGCCACGTACTGTACTTATTTATCACGACTTTTTGTGCATGTAATTTATTTGAAATATTTAAATATCATATTATACTATTGTCATAAAGAAAAGGAACTTAGAGAAGGAACTTTCAGCAATTTACAGAATGAACTTATAGTAGTCGATTTTCTTCTAAATATAAGAAAGGCTCTTTTGTATTATAAATGAATATAGTATGAAAAGGAATATAAAAGTATGTTATTATTTCTGATTTTAGTTGATTATTTATTGGATCATTACATATTATTATAGTTTTTAATGCTCTTGATGCCATTTTTCCTTTTGGAAGCTATGTTTCACTCATTTTTTAAATGACAAATTACATTTTATGTATTTATGTATATTTATTATTCACAGTATGTTTTGATATATGTATACATTGTGGAATGGATAACTCAAATGAATTAATATTGCATTGTCTCACATATTTATCACTTTCTCATGGTGAGAACATGATACCTACTCTCTTAGCAGTGTTCAAGTATACAATATATTGTTATTAACTATAGTCACCATGATATACAATAGATCTCTTGAACTTACTCCAACATTGCATTGTAAAAATATATTATGATTTTTTAAACATTCTACAGAGACAAACAACTGGGTTATTTCCAGTTATTGGCAATTGGAAAAAAATATGCTATTAGCATTCTTAAGAATGTCTTCTGTTGGATATGTAACTATGAGTAAAAAATAGATTGAAATCTTGCATGCCAACTGCCCAAAAGGGGCTGTACTAATGTAAATTTCTTAGAAAAATGGGAATCCCTCAACACACTTATAAACTCTTGGTATTTTAATTTTACACTTAGCACTTAACGGTTGTATGCAATTTGTTTGTTTTATATTTCCCTACCCATTGATTTTCAAAAGTTTCCATATGTTTACTGACGATTTAGATACTCTCATTTTTAACAGCATGTTGAATCAATGTACACATTTTTAACTGGACTTTTTCTTACTTTCTTTTGATTTGTAGAATTATGTTATGCATTTCTGATATGAGCTTTTTTTGGTCAATGATGTAATATTTATGTATTTTCCCAGGATTCTATTTTAATACTATCTTAATGTATATTTTGATAATCAGACTCCCTAATTTCTCAAAGTCAAATATATAAAACTTTTCCTTCATTATTAGTGTATTTGGTTCCCAGTTTAACTTTTTCTGCTCCAAACATATGAAAGTTGATCTCATAGTCCTACATGTCCCTGGGTCCCTGATGACTCCTTTCTTTCTATTCTTTTTTTTCTTTTTCCTAAATTTACTTTCTCTCTCTTGTTTGCTTTGGGTTACTTATATTGACCTGTCCTTAAGTTCACTGTTTCTGTCTTTCATCATCTCCACTTGTCCACAATTTTTTTTACCTTTTGTTATTGTCCTTTTGTTATTGACTTTCAGTCCTATAATTTCCATTTGATTATTTTGTATAATATAATTTCCATTTCTTTGCTGATATTTTAAAAATTCCATTTCGAGTTCATGTATAATTGATTATTTATGATGGCTGCTTTAAAGTTCTTTTTGAGTAATTCCAACATTTGATTCATCTTCGTGGTGGCATTGAATGTCTTATTCAGGTTGTGATTTTATTGGTCCTTTATATGATATGTGATTTTTTTTTTCATGTAAAATTATTATTTTTATTTTTTAATTTCAGAATATTACAGGGTTACAAATGTTTTGGTTACATGAATTGCTTTTGTACAGTTCGAGTCAAAGTTATAAGTGTGTCCATCACACAGTTAGTGGGCATTGTACCCATTAGGTGTGAATTTACCCATCCTCTCCTTCCCCCTCCCACCTGCTTGATTTCTGTCGACTTTCACTATCATATATGCACATGAGTTTTGATTGATTAGTTCCAATTTAATAGTGAATACATGTGGTGTTTGTTTTTCCATTCTTTTTTTTTTTTAATTTCAGCATAATATGGGGGTACAGATGTTTAGGTTACGTGTGTTGCCCTTGCCCTCCCTCCCCCCCCTCAGTCCAGGTTTCAAATATGTCCATCCCATTGCGTGGTGCGCATTGCACTCTTTGTGTACACATATACCCGTCCCCTCCTCCCTCCTCCCCCCTCCCCCCTGCCCAATATCTAATAGATGTAATTCTTATATATATGCACTTATGTGTTGATCCGTTAATACCAATTTGATGGTGAGTACATGTGGTGCTTATTTTTCCCGTCTTGGGATACTCGCTTAGTAGAATGTGTTCCAGCCCTTTCCCGGAGTATATAAGAGGTGCTATGTCACCATTGTTTCTTAAAGCTGAATAGTACTCCATGGTATACATATACCACAGTTTATTAATCCACTCATGTATTGATGGACACTTGGGCTGTTTCCACATCTAATCAGTTTTAATTGTTAGAC
>CAUYSK010029837.1:0-23846 GCA_963575035.1 Avahi laniger | reverse complement strand
ATAATTTCTTTCTATTTTTTTTAGTAGAGACGGGGTCTCGCTCTTGCTCAGGCTGGTCTCGAACTCCTGAGCTCAAACAATCCTCCCGCCTCGGCCTCCCAGAGTGCTAGGATTACAGGCGTGAGCCACCGCGCCCGGCCTCTTATTTATTTTCTAAACCTGTGAACTCTTGAGAGCCTCTCACTTACCCTAATATTGACTTGTGGATCTTGTTAAGTTGTTGCCTTCTAAATATAATTTTCAGAAGTATTGATATCACTAAGCGAAAGCAATCGCTACGTAGATAGAATTGGTAAAAATCCTATCATCTGTTCTATCGGTTCACCTAGTCTAGATCTTCTTCTTTCCCTCCCTCCCTTCTTTCTGTCCTTCCTACCGACGTTTCCTCCCATCCGCTCCCTCTCCATATTATTACAGAGCTCTGATGTCATGCTGGGGAATAATTGTGAAAAGGGAGCAACCCCCTTCTGCTCAGGGTGATTCATCATACTCTAAGCTTGATATGTCAGAGGGTACTATAAATGTGTGTTCCTGGGCACTGTGGCAGGTTTCACTAACAGCCGGGACACATTACTTGAGAGAAAACAGAAAATACGCAGCGTAAAAACAGGGTAGTGGGTATCTGGGAACAATTCAATCAGTTGCAATGATCCACAAGACCAGGTTGGGGACTATACCCAGGGCTATCATTTCACATGTGGTGACCGCAAGACCACGAAGTACGGTAGGGGAATCAAGTCAAGGAAACTTGTGACAGGAGCCAACCGTTTGTTCAGTAACGTGGTGTTTACTGCAGTCAGCGGGAGAGAAGCAGCCAGTCCTGGCTTCCACGGGCCTGAGGAGCAGCATGAGGAGCCACCCGGAGGTGGAAGCCACAAGCAGCCCGAAGCCAGAAGGCCGCCCAGTGATGCTGACCACTAGCCCAGCAAAAAGACTATCTGAGGGGATTGCAAAAGTGCAAGAATTTTGCCGGGGCGGGGGGTAGATAAAGGGTTAACAATGTTTAAATTGCAGAGACTACACAACTGTGGAGTCATACAGTCCTTGGTATGACTCCGGCTCTGACGTGCACCTGAGTGGCCTTGAGAAAATTACTTCTTTAAGCTTCAGTTGCCCCACATGTAAAGTGGAGATAAAAATAACATACCTTGCAGGCTTGTTGTAAGACTTTACTGAAGTTATGTATGAAAACACCCTGGGTAGACTAGAAAAAAATTGATTCCTTCCTTCTTTCCTTCCTTCCTTCCTTCCTTCCTTCTCTCCCCAGAATTCCTATAAAATCAGTTTCTCAAGATAAAGAAGAAAGAACTTTTCCATTCCACATGGAACAATCTATTTCTTGTTCATTTAACATCGAGATTCAAATGGTCCTTTACTTAGTTAAAGCTAGGAAGGAACACTGGGAATCTCTCCTGCAGATACCCCTAGATTTCTAAAACAGGTAACTGTATGTAAGCTTCCTCTCTGCTTGTCTCTGGGTAAAGTATCCCTTTACTGTAAACAAGAACTAGGCTATCTATGTTATATATACAGTTCAGTGCTTTTAAATACTACTTTGTGATGGGCCAAGAGTAGATAGAGAAGAAATTATAAAAATGGCAACTTAATAGTCACTAAGTTATCAAGGGGAGGGTCATAAAACTGAAAAAAAAATAAAGAAAGACAAGATTAATCACCAAGAAGTTAATGAAAGACACCTGAAAGCAGGGGATGAATTAAGACCTTGAGTAAGGGATTTAGACTTAAAGAAGATGGATTACTTAGGAGGATTTCAGCTTCAAGTAACAGAGAACTCAGCGCAGAATTGCTTAAACAATAGATGTATTGGCTCATCTATCAGGAAGTCGAGACACAGTGAGGGCTTCAGCATTGTTGGGTGCTGTGGTCAATATATCGACACTGGTCTAGGTTCCTTTTGTCTTTCCGCTCTGCCTTCGGTGCGTCAGCTTGGTACTAAGGTTCATTCCACGTCAATCACAGGATGGCCGCAATGCCATTGGAGCTCTGGGGGCTTTCTTGTCCACTTTCCGTGAGAGGGAGGGACTGGATTCTCACAGTTTCAGAAACCTCCCACAAATCCGCCAGCACCTTTTATTCACTGGAATTGGGTCACATGCCACTGTCTGAAGAGACAAGGACTCTTCCCTCAACCAGTCAGGCTCACCCATGGGCCTTGAGGGGTCAGCTTCCCTTGAAGTATTTGGGCTGTGTCATGGGGCTTGGGTACCTGAACAAAACCAGGTTGTGTTAGAAAAAAGAAAGTATGAATGGATCCAGGCAGATCATCAACCTTTTATACTACAGAATATTAGTGAGGTAAACTTTACAATTTCATTTAGTTCAACCCCGCCATTTCTCAAATATGAGAGTAGTGTCATACCATGAAGTACTGGCAAGGTTAGATCCAGACATTTTTCTTAAGTCCCAGGTCATAGCTTGTTTTACTGCTGTTGTGTTGTTTTGTCTTTATACTATACTGCCTCTTAAACAAGTAATACCAAACCTCTCATTCTAACAGTGCATATAACAAGGGTTTTCCAATTCTAAAGTCTGTGATATTCAGTGCGTTCCCAAGTCCATGTGTCCTGCAGGGTGCCCCTATTGCAGGAGGTCCCAGGAATTTTGTCACATCATCAAACTCAGTGGTTCTTAACCCGATCAGGCGATAGGATCACCTGGGGAGCTTATTAAAAATACACATGCCAGAAGATACTGACTCAGTAGGTATGAGGCGAGGCTGGGACATCTGTCTAGTTTTTAATCCCAGGGGAGATGGAGCTAGAGACCGGAAAACTGGAGGTTGAAATAGGAGAGAGCATTACTTCACTGTATGCTTTTTTGTATGGTTTGAATTTTTTAAAAATCACATGCATGTGTTATTCTCTTCCCTTCCCTTCCTTTTTCTGATCTTTATTTGGGCCCCTGATGTTTCCGAGGTGCAGGCGGGGCTGAGAACTATTAATCTATATGGTCAAATGTCAATCTTCAGATTAAATACTCTAGAGCCAAAAAGTGTTTAGGACTGGCGTCGGAGTCACATTTGAGCATATCACCTTTTTAATGAAAACCGACCAGCCTTTAGTGAAGGCCAGCAAATGGCTCAGTGCTGACACCTGACTCCGATTTCTGGACTCATTTTTTCTGGTTTCTGCATACACTGCGGAGTCTCATTTCTTGAAATGAAGAAATGCAGATTACCAGAGAGTTTTGTTGACAGACAAAGAAAAGGAGAATTCCACAGACTGTGGTTCGGCTTTCCTTTGAAGGCGGAAATGACAATCATTTGTAACTGGAATCAGCCCCTCACTGTTCGGCATCGGCGCACCCACACGCATGTTTCCGTGGCAGACGGGGACCAGAGTAAGACTGTGTTGTTTATTTTAAGATGTCTTTGTGAGGGTACTTCCCAAAGCCTCTCCTAAGTGATCAGAGGCGCTGCTCCTCTTTGAATTACAGCTCTAAAAAGCAGAAATCACTGACGGGTTGTTTTAAAGCCCTTCTCTAACAACTGAAAGAGATTAGTGGGCTGGCGGAGAAAGATGTGTTTAGAAATCATTAAAATGATAGATATTGTTTTCAGAAAGGAACATCCTTTGCGCACTCTTTTGTAGCTAGTTATGATCTGTTGAAAATCAGCCACAGAGGAAATTCAGTGTAGCCTAATGGTCATTTTCACAAGAACAGACCAGACCACCTGTGGGCATAGCAGTTACTGGTACTCTTTTTCATTTGAGCTTCACACGGGGTATTTTGTAGCCAGCGTATAAACTGTCTGACTAATCTGCACGTATACCATATATGGGGAATCATTCCTCCTAGAAGCTCAAAAATCATAGCTTGTCCTTAGATGACTAAAACCCTTTCAGGTGTAGAGTGCCCCTCCCTCTGTGGACCCACACTGCACTTTCTTCCATGAGGGCTTCCTATCCACATCGTACCTGGACAGGTAGATGGTCCTCCACAGCCCTAACTTTAGGGGGAAAGCTTGTTTGTTTCTGAGATGCAAATGCTGGGTAATTCTCCTGCGGAGGAGCTCAGAAGATGTCTCACCCGTGGAATTTATGCAGTGCAGTAAGTGACTCAGTCCGAGGAAACACCGATCTGAGCCATTGGCACCGAGCTTCCCATTGCTTCCGTAAAGGAGCCCAGACTTAGCTTGGGCTATGGCCTGGGGGTGCAGCTGACATGGACAAAAGATTCGGATTACTTCCAGGAACTGATAAGAGAGGGTAGAAGAAGGGAAATCGACATTTTCCTAAGCTATTTCCCCACAAAGTATTGATAGAAGGGAAGCCGAATTTTCTGTCTTCCATTTTTTTCTATTCCTATCCATCTACCTGGGCCTTAAATTTCTAAATACGCCAAAAATGATTATTCCTAAGAGCAAATCAAGTTCTACAGAATACATATTTCTTATTAGGTGAAAGTTGATGTTTAATATTCTACACTGCCTTAAAAATTAAAGAATGTCCTTTTCTTTGGTTCAAAGAAGGGGGCAGAGAACTAATATGCATTCAGCTCCTTTTGTGACTTAGTCATGTGTCAGAATTTTTTTTTTTTTTTTTTTTTTTAGACGGCGTCTCCCTGCCCAGGCTAGAGTGCAGTGGCATCATCATAGCTCATTGCAACCTCAAACTCCTGGGCTCAGGCAATCCTCCTGCCTCGGTAGTCTACTCTTGCTCAGGCTTGTCTCAAACTCCTGGCCTCCAGTAACCCTCCAGTCTGGGCCTCCCAAAGTGCTAGGATTACAGGCATGAGCCACCATACCCAGCCTCATTTAACCTTTGTAACCCCCTGCAAAATAATTGCATTGTGTAATTTAATATTAATCCACAGATAGTGTCTACTGTGTACCTTCTATGTTCTAGGGACTCTTGCAGGGGTTATTGACTCAATCAATTTGCTAAAAACAGATGTCAATCAACTAGTAATATAAACTCCTTTTTATCTTTTTTTTTCTGTAAGAGAACTTTGGGAAGGTCCTGAATCTCTTTTTTCCTAATTAAATAAGTTAAAACAGACCGGGTGCGGTGGCTCACGCCTGTAATCCTAGCACTCTAGGAGGCCAAGGCGGAAGGATTGCTTGAGCTGCGGAGTTCAAGACCAGCCTTAGCAAGAGCGAGACCTCATCTCTACTATAAATAGAAAGAAATTAGCCAAACACCTAAAAATAGAAAAATTAGCCAGGCATGGTGGCGTGCCTATAGTCCCAGCTACCCAGGAGGCTGAGGCAGGAGGATTGCTTGAGCCCAGGAGTTCGAGGTTGCTGTGAGCTAGGCTGACACCATGACACTCTAGCCCACCAGGCAAGAGAGTAAGACTCTGTCTCAAAAAAAAAAAACAAACAAACCATAAATAACTTAAAACATTTCAAAAAGACTTCACTTTATTCATTCATACCCCTATATTATTTTTAAAATATTTTAATGTGGCTTGCAAAAATATATACAATAGCACAGGGTAAATAAAAATAGTAGCAAAATGACTTTATCTTTCTATCTATCTATATCAATTTCCTCTTAATATCAGTTTCCTGTTCCCCACAAATAACTGTTTCCTTTTCCTGGTCTCAATTCTTTGTTTCAAGCCCTTGTGGCTATCCTGGCAAGCTCCGGTTTCCTCTGGAACTGATCAGGGCTTTGCTAGGGCCCCAGACTGCCCTGGCTGGTCTCCACGTGGGGTCTACATCACCCCTTCCACAAGCACAATTAAGTCTCCAAACTACTTAGGCAAGAACTTTTGTCCCAAACAAATCTGTTTATCAGAGAGCCATTGAATCGCGTGTTATAGAAGCCTCAACAAACAGGATATTCCATTGCAAATTTATGGCCTCTTGGCCCACACAAGAGTGCCTCCCCAAGGAAGCATGTGAGCCTCGAGAGCCCCAGGGCGCGTCATCAACCACAGTGGCTGGAGGAAACAGGCCAGGCATCTGCTCCCTGGCACTTCCTGATTTTAGTACAACAATTACTGCCTTTTCTGAATGCGTACAGCTTTTGGATTATTAATTTCAGGATGGGAAATCGTTAATATTCTTAATTTAAAGAGGAAACCTTTGGACAGCAGTCTGTAGCTATAAATCAATATTAAAGATTTGCTCTGAATTATGATGTTTTTACCTGACTCTGAAATTGGTTTTTTTTTTTCTTTTCTTTTCTTTTCGTTTTTAAGCTTTTGAATTTGATTTAACATACTGACTCTGTCAGGTTCCTGTGGTGAACTGATAATGAAATTAGGAGAGACAGGGTCCATTGACTCGGAAGACCTACGCCATTAGTTAAGTCTCCCTCTGTTTCTGCAACTGGCCTGACACCCACTTAGTCACCTTGGTTTTGGCTCTTGCCTCTGACACTAACACTTAAGAGAGCAGAGCTCAGAATGGAGATGAGGAGGCAGCATGGTAAATAAGCATTATCAAAAAAAAAGACAGAGGTGAAATCAATACTTCCATTAACATCTAGAAGCAGACTTTTTAAAAAATATTTATATGTTTAGCTGACAGTAACGTAGCAAGAAGACTAGTTCCTTCAAGGATCACAAATTATGTAACTATCACTACAATGCTATTTCTTTTTCTCCCCATTTTGCTAAGAAATACCACTAGTAGAATTTAAAATTAAAAATAAACAAAAAACTCTACCTAGCAAAAATATTCAAATAAAAGGTATATTTTTTCAAGAAAGTAGATAGTATAAAATTCTAGTGATATCCATTGAAATTATTAGTAATGTACAACAAAAATAGCTATTTCCTTGAAGTTTGTTGTAACAAGCCTTGATTTGTATGTATAATTTCCTTTGTAAGGTCATTACTTTTGTAATGCACATAACTGAGATGCCTCTATTGCAATGAACTGGGTAAGTTTCTGGTTTTAGTTTTGTGGGGTTTTGTTGTTGCTGTTGTTGTCCTAATTCTCAAAGCTGGGTTTATTTCCTGGCTTCCACATTCCCCGGCTCTGTGACTTTGAGAAGGCACATTATTTAATGCTCAGTTCCCCTGTGTGTTAGGATAGTATTGGGAGGAATAGGTAATAGGTGTGTGTAAATGCCTAGCACAGTGCCTGGCACACAGTAGAGTCTCAGTAGGTATTAGTCTGCCATCACCACCCCATGCCACCCTTCCTTGTCTTCCTTTCCACCCCTGTTGGTCCCCTTGCCGCCTCTGCTTCCCCATCTCTTACTCCACGCCTTCAGAGGGACACCTCTGGGCAGAGGCAACAGAAAGGTGATGGCGCTCAACCACCTTGGTTAAGCAGTCAACCTGGTGGCCTTTGCTGCAGTGTAAGGAGGCTGGGTACCTCTCCCAAGGCTGCCACTACTTGTCCCACTGACATTCTTTGCTACTGCCTGGGCACAGAAGCCCAAGCCTGGTGCGACCACCCACCATGGCTGAGCAGTGTGGTATGTGGGCCCCTCTTGCCTCCAGGAACAGAGGTCTGGAGCAAATAAGGAGAGGTAGCCTGTCAGCTTGGGCTTTGGAAGACACAGTTGCTCTAAACTTGATTCTCATCTTCAAGAAAGAGCAGGCTTAGAACAAAGAAGTGCTGAGAACCTTGGGAGAAAGTGAGAGCTGCTTAAAATTCAAATGAGCAAAAGGCAGGAATGCTGAGCAGTATCTTACATGCATCCTAGACTATGGAAAGCAAATTTCAAAAAGTTCAAAGAAAACATGTTTGGTCCCAGGGCCACAGGGTTTTCTAAAGGGGTATAAATAGGTCCAGAAGGAGCAGAAAATTAAATTCTAACTATATAATAAAAATTAGCCAGATATGGAAGAAAAACTAAGGAAATCAATATGGTTGCTTGGGAACTCTCCTTTGAGCTCAGATATTAAAAGTTATGTTTGAAAGATCAAAGAACTTGGAGCCAAGAGCAAAAGCGATGCAATAACACAAACCTAGAAGAAGGGTGTCACAAAAAATAAAGTAGGCCAGAAACAGTGGCTCACGCCTACAATCCCAGCACCGTGGGAGGTTACAGTGAGCTATGATAGCGCCACTGTACTCCAGCCAGGGTAACAGTGGGAGACCCTGTCTCCCTCCAACAAAATAAATAAATAAAAATAAAGAATAAAGTAAAAAATAAACTCATTTTCCTGGGAAAAAAGGAGAACAATAAATGACTTTTATTATACCAGTGTATGTGGAGTGGGAACAAGGGACCGTTTGCCACATTTCTAAGAGATGATGATGTAATGTTAACAAGACAAAGAGAAAATGGAATTACTTAACTCCTCTTTTGCTTCTGTCTTCCCCACCAGAAGAATGACGTTCAGACTGCAAATGCAGATGTGTCTGACAACTGCAGACAAAAGATGTCCTCTGAGAGGCAGGGAGTGCCTGGGTGATTTTCCATAGGGGGTGCCGGCCGGGTGAAGAAGACTGAAGCTAGAAACTGAGCAACTACTGTGATGGTCTGTGCAAGAGGCCATAATAGGGACAGAGAGGGTGGAGGGGACAGAATAACCCATTGCGAAGGCTCTAGAAGAGCCCTGGTATGCTGCTGAAGGAGAACATAGAGAAGGAAAGAATTCGGCACATCTTTTGCGGAAGAAGAAAGCAAACAGGAAAGGGGAAATGGAGAGCGGGAGGGGAGAGCAGCCACAGGAGCCTGGTCCTGGAGACCTCCTAGGCACGGGGGATGTTTCCGTCCAGCAGGAATCCAGGTTTGCGGAATCACAGGCTACGCCAGGGAAACGCTGGATATAAAGGGGCCATAGAGGGCGGGATGAAATCTACGTCCCGAGGGCTTACTATCTGTCAGAAAGTCTAGAATGAGGGCTCCTTGCCTAAGGAGGATCTAGAGATAAAGTTTTTAAAATAAAAGGAATAGAGGCATCCACCTGCCTCCTCATTCTGTGGGTGCCATGTAACTGGAATACAGAGCTCAGAGTTTTGTGAATTTCTTTGTGTTTTGTGTGAGATTGACGAGTTGAAAGTAAAAGTGGCCCTTGATGGCTTTGAAGCCAAAGTCCCCACAGGGTCTCTGCGCCCTTAAAGTCAGGCGAGACCTCAGGATCAAAGCTCCCCCACTCCCCCCACTCCCACAACCTCCCCCAGACAGTACGTCCAGCCAGCTCCCACCGCCCCAGCACCACCTAAAATTCCTGAACGCTCAGGACGTTCCCTGAGGAGCGCTTGGCATGCTCAGATGATTTGCGTAGGCATAGCCACGGCTCGTGGCGCTCTGCTCCCTGCAACATGGGATTTCCTCAGAGGATGGGATCCCTACCCACCCGTGCCGAACCTCCGTGCAGAGCTGCTTCTAGACTCTGTTTCCTGCCTACCCCCCCTGTTCCAGGCCTCAGCCAGGCCTTCTCCACCCATGTGATGGTGGCTTAGCAGGGAACCCCAGCTGGGAAGCCCTCATCCATCGAAGCTCCTCTAGAGAACAGGACAAAGAGAGAATCCCTAACAAAGCCGAAGAATTTACCCCACATAGACCAGTCAGCCCAATAAATGTTAAAAAAAAAAAAAGCAAGACTGTTGAAAATGGACAGTGGCACCCCTCCTTTCCCTAGCGAAGGCAAGGAGGGAATCTGGGTTATTAATTACTGAACGGCGGGGTGTTGATACAAGTAAAGAAAGCTTCGTGGCAGGCACTGCCACAGCTTATGATGAGGTTTCCTAAGGTAGACCGGGAGTCAGGAAGGCTCCCCCCGAGGAAGTGATATACGGGCTGAGAACTTAAAGATGAGTAGAACTTAGCCTGAAGAAATAATGCACACATTTGGGTTGTGAAGATCAGGGTGCCTCACTGTAAAGAGAAAAGTTGCCAAATGGAAGCCCTGCCACACGGGGAACCGGAGACGGCTAGCCGGGGGTTACTGACCTCGCACGAGAGCTGTTCCTCAGGTCTGGCTAGCGACGGAGGAAGAATTTGATCCAATTCTGAGGCGGTCCAGCAAAGCGATCAAACTCGGAGGCTCCACACCCAAATACCAGGGTTAGAATTCTGCCCCTGCCATGAATTATACCACCTCATATGTATAATAACATTAATAATAATAATACACGTTGCATAGGATTGTTGGGAGGATTAAATGAATAAATACACGCAAGTGCCTAAGACAGTGCCTAGAACATAGCAGTCACTCAATACATGTTGGCTATTATAATTATCCAGTGAGTAAAGTGAATAAAGGTTTTAATATAATAAAGCAGATAGATACGTATTGTTACGTAAAAGAAATGTTTTAACAATTCAAGTTGTTGAACAAAGTAAGTTACCCGAAATGTTTGACCCGAGATCTGATGATCGTCTGGCAGAAACGAGGAGCTGCCACTGCTCTGAGTAGGCAGATGTAGCGGATGAACCCCGTCGTTCTGACGTTCAGCGTCCGTAATTTCACGTATAAGAGTGGGTATGTCAAGTCTTCGTTTTGACTAATAGGTGTATTCCTGATGACAAAGTATTCGTTAAATGTCCTGTGAAACTTTCCTTGTCAGGAGAAAATATCTATTTTATAGATTCACAAGACTCTCAGTCTTAAATTAGGACAGAGCTGTGTATTTCAATTTGTGTGGAGTCCAATCCCAGGAAAAGCTTCGTGTTCAGTCCACGAGGTGAAAAAAAGAACACAGACGTTATAATGGGACTTTAGTCCAAAATGTGTAATGAGGGAGTTTTAATTTACTGTCAAAACTGCTACAACCATTTCTTAAACATTTTTTTGTCATTAGTGAAATAATTGCACTTTAATCACGTCAGAATAAGCAGTAAGAATCAGGAAATACAGTACAGATTTTTTTTTCCTTCAAGGGCTTTCCTTGGAATTCATGATCTCAATGAGAACACTGATAATCTGTGAATTATTTACTCTCAAAATGCAGAAAAGAATCAAAGGAGATTTGGAAGGAAACACTGGCCCATTTTACTGAGAATCCAGCCAGGCTGATCCGCTCAATGGTTAAAGAGTAACAGCAACTACATTAAACACGAGAATGGTCAGTGCAATTAATGCAATTAAAGTAATTAGTCCTGGCAGCTGTAAGGTCAAATAGAGGTAGCTTTGTAACAACAATCTGCCACTGCAAAATTACTGACATTTCCAACTAAATTATATTCTCTAAATTGTTGCCTTAATGCTAAATAAATAAAGTTATGCTAATGTAGGGACTGATTACAGATTGAAATTAGCACAATTGCTTGTTATACAGTCTGCTAGGGTTAACATTTTTTAAAAACATAATTAATGGCCTTTGCTTACTGTCTCCGCTTATAGATCCTGAAGCTCATTTGCATTCTTTTGCGATATGCTGACAGTGCTAAACGTCTAAGTAGAAAGATCTCATCTGCAGGCGGAAAATGCGTTTTTCACGTCATCAAGCTAAAACTTGTTATGGTTTCAGGGCAGTGTTAATAACAAAGATGACCAGAAAGGGAATGGATAAGAATGAGACTGGAATCCGTTTTTCTTTT
The DNA here is from genome assembly GCA_963575035.1 of Avahi laniger. Lineage (NCBI taxonomy): Eukaryota > Metazoa > Chordata > Mammalia > Primates > Indriidae > Avahi > Avahi laniger. The sequence goes on along the minus strand of CAUYSK010029837.1, from coordinate 12,426 downwards.
CAGTCTTGTGATCCAAGCCTTTTCTGGAGTCAATGTGAAATGTAATTGCTCTTTTGACCTCTATCTTCTCTCTCCCCAGGTCTGAGGAAGAGCTACGCCGGCTGATTACTGCAGGAATGAAAGGCACTCTGACCTTGTCGACCGAACGCCTTGCTGCTTTCAGTGTTGCCCATTATACGAAGGCAGGCAACTCCTGGAGAGAGGCGGAATCTACAGGAGAGCTGCTCCCCGGGCAACCTGCCAGAAAAGGCTTCATCAGCAGCAGTTCAGATATGACCAAACAGCTCAGGCAGCAGAGGAAACAGCTAGGGGGGAAAAACAGAGTATATCAAAATATTGTTAGCACACAGTCTAAAAGAGCTCTCAGGCATCTATGCTATAGTGCGCCTTTGCTAACACTGCCCAGCGTCATACGCCTGAACTGAAGATTGACCTGGGAATATTTGCTAAGGAAGGAAGCAGTAACCAATATAAGTGTAGCTACTGATTTCCTGAAACAAGTAGTTGCTCATTCAAAGGGGTTTATGATAATATTCCTGTGTAAATAGGAATGTAGAGTGATTTTCTAGCAGAAAGTAAGTTGGGATATTTAGTTACAACAATTGTTCTAGATTATAAATCATTCACTAAAAACCTGGTTGGATTATTTTTAGAATGTATGGTTGACCTAAGGATTAGGGTACAACTCACAGGGAAAACAACATGGTCTCTCCTTCAAGCTCTACGGTGAAAGGAGTCTTTGTTTAAAATCAGCTGTAGTTCCTTTACATAACTGCTAATTCTGCTCCAATCAATTCTATTCATCCAAATTTTATTGAACATGTATGATGTGCATTGTGGGAAAACGTAAATGGCATGTGAAGCATGCCTGTGAATTAATGAGACTGGCCGACCCATTAGACACGGAAATGGTGCCATTTGCTTTATCATTCCATTTTATTCATTGAGGGAGACCAGCAGAGGTCCGCTATGAGTGAGGCATGGTGTTAGGTTTAGTTTCGGACTTTCATTTAAGTCTTACAATAATTTTCAGGTTCATGTTGTTATCCCCACTTAAGGAAGAGTTTATCATGGTAATGAAGACTTTGGAGTCTGCAATTATCGAGACTTGGGTTTGTAGGGGCAGAAAGTTGTGATTCCTCTCCTCACCCATCGTAAGGGTCACAGCCGACACTCCTGTAACAAAACATAGGTCAACAAGAGAAAAACATAGCAAACTTAAAACAGAGTTTTATGTAGTGCAAGAACCTTCAGAAATGAAGACCCACATGAAGAATAGGTTGGCCCCGTTCCTATAATGGAGGAGCCTAAATAAACGTAAGACTTTTTCCATCTCTACAGTTCTGTGAGAATTATTGTACCACCACACGTCCCAGATTTTCCATCTCAATTCCAAATGTTGTGGCCCGTCGTGCCTATAAAAATAATTATGCTCATCAAATGCTGAATTCAGGGAACAAAATCACCCCATCTAAAAATAAAAAGAACCATTAAAGGCAGGAAAAGAATGATGAGTAAAGTCTAGGAGGAATGGTGTTAAACATGATTTTCAAAAGAAGGGTAAAATCATGACCCTCACACTGATATAAAAACGAACATGTTAAAGATTTGATTCTAGTCATTAATCAAAGAGGGAACCCAGCAGATGTTATAACCCGTTCAAGAGAATGTGAAGAGGCACATTTAGAGATCAGGAATATTGAAAAGAGTATGCAAATGCAAGAAAGCTGGTTTTTCAGCGCTAGGGGAGGAAAGTCAATTGAACTTATACCAGACAGGGGAAAATCTGCATGCCTATCAGTTATCTATGACATACAGAGTAGTAAAATAGCTCAGAGACAATGAAAGGCTAGAATCAGATAACAGGAAGAGTGTGCTATACACAAACAGTGCAGAGTTTCCCATTGAAGTACAGTTGTTTATTTTTTCTGCAATGGAAATAGATTTGATAGAATTCAGAACAGGCCATCCCAAAATGTGGCACTTTGCATACCAAGTATTTTAAGCTAAAGGTATTTGAGCAGGAGCAAGAAGTTCTCTCTAATCTTCTCCTACCCTTCTTTCCTGAAGCAGATCAAAAATATCTAGGAAGGATTTTCTAACCTTCCCCTGAAACAGGTCATAAGACCCTCATGTGAGAGGTGCCCTTCTGTACCTGGAGGAAAAAAACATCCTTACCTCTGAAGACAGGGATGGATACAGAAAGAATCTGAACAAACACGTTTTGCTAAATCCCCCCACTCCGTTATCATTGGATTACACCTTTTTATACAATCGTGCTTCTCCACAACCATCCACTTATTCATCAAACATAGCATGAAAAAAAATACACAGGTTTGCCTTGTCAATGGAAAAGAACCCAAACTCTGTAAAATAATTTAAAGAGATTTTTTCTGAGCCAAACATGTGTGACCATAGTCCAGAGAGCCACGCCCGAGAAGCCTTGAGCAAGCGGTGTTGCCAACATTGGTTTACAGTTTGATTTTATACATTTCACGGAGACAGGAATTACATGTAAAATCATAATCGATCCTTGACAGACTTCCTTTGGTTTGACCCAAAAGGGCAGGACATCTTGAAGTGATGCATTACAAGTTATAGTTGGGTTTAAAAATTCTTTGATTTGTGATTGGTTAAAGAAATGAAGCTTTGTCTAAAGGCTTGGAATGTTTTAATTTAAGGAAGCTTGTTACACAGAGACAAGCCACCAGACATATGGGGGACACATACCCAGACTCAAGTGATCTGTTAAGTCAATTGATGACCTGCAGGTGTGACTTAAGCTTTGTCTTGTATAACCTTAGGCCTGTTAATGAGTCACAAAGGACATCTCCAAGAAGGAAGCAGGACATGATGGGGCATGTCTGACCTTCCTTCTCATGGCCAGCAACTCAGCTTTAGGGTATTTCTGGAGTACCCTTGGCCAAAAGGGGGTATTCAATCAGCTAAGGGGCCTAAAACTTTATTTTCATTCACAACCTATTTCTTCAGGTCTTCATTTCCTTATAAAGGCTCCCATGTCACAAAAAACTTAAATACATTTATATGCTTTTCTTTTGTTAGTGTGTCTGTTGTTATGGGGCGTTAGCCATGAACCTAGCAATGGATGAAGAAAAGATATCTTTCCTCCCCTACAGCTTCATGTGGAATATGGCATTTCATTGTAATTTCTGATTCTTCAGTGGCTATTTAGGAAAAGATCTCAGTGGGGGCCTTGATGTGAACACGGATCACCTGGGAAACTTTCAAAACGGAATCGCCACCTCCCACTTGCATTGAGAATTCTAATAAATGCGCTAAACATTCAGAAGGCCTCTTCACCTGCGTTTTGAGGCTAACGTTAAGATTGGAAGAGACCTAGAAATTCAGGTGTGTGTAGTCTTTATAGACACAGTCACACATTCTGATCCTTTGAGGAGCCTTTCGTGATTTTTCTTGATGTGGTTTAAGGGTCACGAAACTGTTAAGAGTGTGGTTCACCAGAGGCTAAGAACTGATGTGCACACTGAAGGAACAGGAAGGTCAAAAGGAAAAATGGGATTTAAAGAAATAAAAATAGAGAAGAAAAGGATAAGGAAGACTGGAAATAGAGAATAAGAGAGGACTCAGCTGTGCAGACGCATGCCAAGGATGCCTCCCTGAGAGAACTACTTTGTTAATAAAAATACCATTTCAAATTCATGCCCAAAAGAGTAGGAGTAAAAAGAAGCTTTATTTCTGAAGCTCTGCTGCTTTGTAGATTCCTGCCTCCACTGGAAATCTAATGTGGTCATGTTTTTAGCTACCTTATCAGAGCATATGTATTCTAGCTCCATTATAATAGTATGAAATGCTCTCATACACACTGTTCCCGCAATTTTACACTTCATGTTTTTTTTCCTCTTTTCTAACACTTCCCTCCCTACACAAAAATTGAAAATAGAGAAAATAATAAACTGAAAGCTTAAATTGAAGTCTTTTAAAATTTTAATTTATTTTTTAAAAACTCACAATATTGTAAATGAACCGGACTAAAGGAAAAGTAGTTATTTATAGCTAGGAAAAGGAAGTTTCTAAAAATGCCAATTCAGGCTTAGCTCAGCAACTAAAATGAAACATGACAAAGGAAAAAAAGAAGAAAAGTGGAGAACTTTGTGGTAGTTCTAGGATGATTGTGAGAATCACTTACTCAGATGGAGGAAAGAAGACCCCCAGAGGGCCAGGGTGCATTAGACCTTCTATGTAGGGAAGCTTTATAACTGTCCAAAATAATTAATCTAGAATCTCTTTTGAAATAAAGTTTGAAGAAATGCAGTAACAGAGCTCAGGGCATGCTACCCCAAATATGGCATCATGGCATTTGAGAAAACACCAGAAGCAGGGAGGCCACTTTCTCTTTCCCCACGCTCTTCTCCCCTGGAACAAATCATAAGACCCTCATTGGAGAGGTGCCCTCCCTAACTCAGAGAAAAGGCACATCCTTATCTGTGAAGACAGAGAAGAATCTGAACAAACAGGCCTTACTTAATTCCCTCCACCTCGTTTATTACCATTAGATCATACCTTTTTGTCCTTATAATCATACTTCTGCATGACTGTATACTCTTAATCAAACCCAAGCATAAAAACCCACAAGTTTACCTGTTTCTTTGGTTCTTCATTTCCTTATGAAGGCTTCTGTGTCACTTAAACTCACATTAAACAAATGTGTACGCCTTTCCCTCGTTAATCTGTCTTTTGTTATATGGGCCTCAGTCATGAACCCAGTGATAGGTAAGGAAAAGATATTTCTTTTCTCCTACAAAGGTAACTCTTACATGCAAACATGTCAGCTCAAGATGAGAGGCAATATTATCTTGACTGAATCTGTTGGGAACTGTGGACACCAGGAAAGGAAAAAAGGGCCCGTGGCTTTTCTACATGACACAGTGCAGATGGCCAGCAAACTCCCCGTGGGCATTGATTTCACCGTGTTTGAACAAGTCAAAAAAGGTTAAACCAACTAACACCATGAAAGAAATGAAAGAATGCTACTTGAGCCTTTATGAAGTCAAAGTTTCAAATAAATTGTTTGGTCCAACAGTGCTTTCTTTTCATTGTTTTAACCTGAGGGATGAAGAAAAATAAATCAGTGTCAGATTTTTTTTTTAAAAAAAAAGCTCTGGTGGCTCGGCACAATATATAAAGAAAATGAAAATAATCACTTGCTTTTGGGAAGAAGAGAAAGCCAATAAAATTTACAGAAGCTTCCTTAGGATTCAAGGCAGGCCAAAACACGGTGTGTTGGCATAGTAAGTATTTTAAGATGAAGGAATTTGAGAGAACGGCAGAAGCAGGAAGGTGTCTCTGACCTCCGCCCGCACATACCCTGCCATCCTTCTCTCCTGACGCAGATCATGAAACCTAGGAAGCATTTTCTCACCTTCCTTTGAAGTAGGTCATAGGACCCTCACATGAGAGGTGCCTTTCTTTTGCATAAAGGAAAGGAGGTTTCTTATCTCGGAAGACACAGGGACATAGAGAAGAATCTGAACAAACAGGTCTTGCTAGGTCCTCCCTCCCCCTAGTTTATTACCATTAGATCATACTTTTTGTTTTATTTTTGATGCAAGGTCTCACTCTGTTGCCCAGGCTCGAGTGCAGTGGCATGATCATAGCTCACTGCAATCTCCAGTTCCTGGGCTCAAGTGATCCGCCTGCCTCAGCCTCCCCAGTAGCTGGGACTGCAGGTACACACCACCATGCCTGGCTAATTTTAAAAAATTTTTTTGTGGAGACAGGGTCTCACAATGTTGGCCAGGCTGGTCTTGAACTCCTGTCCTCAAGTGATCCTCCTGCCTTGGCCTCCCAAGTGCTGGGATTAAGGTGTGAGTCACCGTGCCAGACCAGATCATACTTTTTTATCCAGTCACACTTCTTCACAACTATTCCATTGTTCATCTCACCTAGCAATAAAAAGTATGCACATTTACCTGTTTCTTCAGGTCTTCATTTTCTTATAAAGGGCCTTGTGTCACATAAAACTTATAGTAAATAAATTTGTATGCTTTTCTTTAATTAATCTGTCTTTTGTTATAGGAGCCTCAGTCATGAACCCAGCAATGGGTGAGGCAAAAAATTTTTTAAACGTATCATTTAAAAAAGGAATTTTAGGGCCGGGAGAGGTGGCTCACTCATGTAATTCTAGCACTCTGGGAAGCTGAGGCAGGAGGATTGCCTGAGGTCAGGAATTTGAGACTGGCCTGAGCAACAGCGGACCCCGTCTCTATAAAAAATAGAAAAATTAGCCGGGCATGGTGGTGCACACCTTTAGTCCCAGCTACTCAGGAGGCTGAGGCAGGAGGATCACTTGAGCCCAGGAGTTTGAGGTTGCTGTGAGCTAGGCTGACGCCACTGCACCCTAGCCTGGGCAACAGAGTGAGACCGTGTCTCAAAATAATAATAATAAAAATAATAATAATAGTAGTAAAAGAACTTTAGAGGTGCACAAATGTACCAAAATTGCACTGTTTTCTAGATGTTGTGTTTTAAATAGTATCACGCACATACCTTCCAAGTTTTTAAAAGCCCATTCAATGCTTTAAATAAAGGCAATTTAACAGGAATGGACAGAGAGCACACTACTAAATATAGCAACGTAATTACTTTCCTGTAAATTGTCTCCTCTATACAGGGTTAGAACAATGAGAAAAAAAGTTTATCTCGACAAAGTTTGAATCAGGAGAAGGAGGGCTTGACTCAGAACGTCTGCAACTTCTCTGCCCACAGGCGGGTGCGGGACGCCTTTCATTTCGTTTGCATCTGGGGAGTTTCAGAGGCGTATTCATTCGCCACTGAGATCATGTGTCCCAGCATGATCAGATAAGAGAAGGACAGAATTACTAACGATGAAAGGAGGCAGCACAAGGGCAAGAATGCAAAGCAGCTCTTCCTTTTCTCACCTAATCTGGATGGATCTGAATTTCAACCATCTCAATTTTTTTTTCTCACAGCAATGGTGGAGCCATTTTCCAACGCTGGGTCAGGACATTGCAAATTGAGCTCTCCAGTTTTTTTTCTTTCTTTTTTAGTGCCATTCAAAGAAAGAATATGATGTCATCGTGCTGACTGGCTATTCTATTCTGCCTGTTTGTATGCACTTGTAGGTTAATAAATTGAGGGCAGTCTGAATCAATCAGCATTCAGTAAGCATCAGCTGTTGTCCAGGTACTACGGAAATAATAAACAACATAGACGTCTTGTCCTTTAAAAATGGTTTTGAATAGAAAGTTAGAAAGCTGCGATTCAAAGAAATGTTTAAATTAATGATTAGAATAATGGGGTGTTACTCTTGGTACAGTGATAAGAACACAGAAATATAGGCTAAAAGTTCAGGAATAGAGGTGACTTCTTATCCTGTGCTTTCTTTAGGTAAATGCAGAGACTCACTCAGAGCCCTCCGTGGACCACAATTTAATATTTCCTAGAGCAAGTCAAGATCGGGAGCCGGGAAGCTAAATATGAGAGTTGTGGGCTCCAGAGTCTCTGTGCTGCAAACTACACAACGGCCAGGGCCTTGTTTTCCTTTACTGCAAGCTGCCAAAAGTCTCCAGGAAAGGAAAACTGTGTCCTTATAGGGAAAACGTGGGAAACAATGGTAGGATCAGCATTTCATTGATATAGATAATATAGAGATAGAGACCAAGTACAAACGTTCTTATTAATGAAAAGAAAGAATGAGGAAAAACTATTTTCTGTTGACTCAGCTAGGAAAATTTTTAAAGGCAGCTTGGAAGTATGCAGCACTCACTCAGGTAGCTGACCTGAGAGGGGAAGGCTTAGTATCCTTTCATCTACTGCTTTCTGCCCTTTGGGGTCAAGTACTTCCCTGGGATGAAGGAGAGCTCTAGAGTGAGAAACAGCATCCCAGACGTAAAGTCAGTCTGCTCTAGGTCACCCAGAAACACCGTAACCGGAGTTGACTACTGACACACTCTTGCCTCCCTAGGCCAGCCCATGGTGGGTAAGCATTGTTTGGTAGTGAAATCTCCAGGCTATATAATGACATCCTTTGCCACACAGAAAGCAAAAGGAACTATGTATGAAATAGTCATAGTCTCATAAAGAAAATAGTGGTTTTAGTGGAACATCAGTGACCACTAAATAATTGTTACATAGGAAATGTAGCTCCTATAATGGGAAATTCTTTCAGGGTCATTTGTTCAAAGGTGAGAGTATGTCAGCAATAATCTAAAAATGAGAATGCAGTTATGAAAACTCCTCCCTAACCCCCACTCCCACCCCACATTCTAATGTATTCTTTAACCAAACCACGAGAACATTCTAAATTAAGGCAAACACAAAAAACAGCATCATATTGCCACCTTAACAGGCCATTTTTCAACCACAAAGCCCCAACACATTGAGCCTGAACTGGGTAGGGGGTGGACAGAGGAGATGGAGAGAAGAGAAACGGGGAAAATCTGACAAAGGTGGAGTAGACATGGCAAGAAGGCAGATAATCCCTAAACTTCTGAATGGAACAATGGTGCCTTATTGAGATAGGAACTCTGAACAAAGACTAGGTTTGGAGAAGAAAGACCAGGATGGGAAGAATTGGGGGGGGTGGGGGATATGTGTATATATATATATATATAGGAAGAGAGAGAGAGAGAGAGAGAGAGAGAGAAACATCCTGAAAACAGAGAAATGGAAACAAATGATAGAGCCAGGACCTAGAGGAAATAGTATGGAACCAGTTAGTGCATATGGGTTGAAGGGTTAATCTTAAAGAGAGGAAAGAGGGATAGTCATTGCTGTAACTAGAAAACTCCCTCCTCTAAGTTAGGAAACTGCTTCCTTTAAACTAAGGGACTAACATTTGTTGGTGGCTTTGCATGTACCTAGCATTGCACTTCGGCGCTTTCTTGTACACTTGACCCTTGAACAACACGGGTTTGAACTGTGCAGGTCCACCTATACACGGATTTCCTTCCTCCTCTGCCACCTCTGAGACAGCAAGACCAAGCCCTCCTCTTCGTCTTCCCCCTTAGCCTACTCAACATGAAGATGACGATGAGGATGAAGACCTTTATGATGATCCACTTCCTCTTAATATATTTTCTCTTTCTTATGATTTTCTTAATAATATTTTTTCTCTAGCTTAATTTATTGTAATAATACAGTATATAATACACATAACATATAAAAAATATATGCTATTCAACTGTTTATCAGTAAGGCTTCTAGTCAACAGTAGGCTATTTGTAGTCAAGTTTTGGGGGAGTAAATAGTTACATGCATATTCTGGGCTGCATGGGGGTGGGGGGGGATCGGTGCCCTTAATCCTCAAGTTGTTCAAAGGTCAACTGTGTGTTAGGATACTGTTAAAAGAGAGCAGGCTATCATATAATAGCCTTTATGTTCTATGTGTCTGTAGGACAAGACACTGGCTGAGATTAAAAAACTAGAGAGTGAAATTAAGGAGATGGCTGCATTTAGGAGTCTGCATTGGGGAAGGTGAAAGGAAAATGACCAGAGATAAATAAAAAGAATGCCAAATTGTACTGAGTATTGAAAGCTGAATATGCATAGGTCAATGTCTTAATTTTTTAAGACAAACTAAATACCATGTTGACATAATTCTTTGTCTATAGCAATTAGAATGGAAGAAAATTGCTTTCTTTGTTCTTAAAATGGTTATAGTCTCAAAAAAACTAAACTCAAAAAAATAATTGAGAAGACAGAAGTAGCTAGCAAATTTCTGAATCGCTGCTTAAAAGTATGGAGGATTCTTAAATACATGCCGTTATCGGGTCAATAGGTTAAACACAAGTCTGTATTAGATCAGTTCAGATACCCTGCAATATCTGAAGGGTTATTCCCAAGGGTTTGATTCTACAAATTAGCAATACTGGGAGAGAGGATTATTGCACAACTCCATGAGCTCTCTTAACATGTGTTTTGCACTGACAGGTACAGTGCAAGAGAATAAGAGCAATGTAGAAAGATTTCCAGAAAATGTAACATATTCCAGCAAAATTGGTTACAATTAACAGTCTTGTAACATCCAGTTGAACAAATAGGTTTATTCAATTGAAGAAACATTTACTAGGCACAGATAGGTTGGAAGCACAGGTTGATGATGATGATGATGATGACGACTGACGACGACGAAGACGACGGGCTAAGCTTCACAGAGAGCTTACCATGCACCAAGTACTATTCTAAGCTGTCTGCATGCGTCCATCTCGGTGTTTATGTGGTAGGTTTAATCTCAAGAGTACAGAAGCAGAAACTGAGGCATGCAGGTCACTGTCTCTGCCCTTCTGAGGCTCAGGACAGTGAAAACCAAGCTTGGAGGAAGAGCAGCCTGTCTCCCCTTGCTTCGCCCACTCTCACTGTAAAAATGCTAGCAGGGAAATAAAGTGAGCTCTTAGATAAAGTCTATATATTGAAAAAATGAACGAAGTCCTCATTATCATATAATATTAAATCGTATCATATCATGTTATCTTGATTATCATACAGATATATTTAGAAGTGTAACTAATGGCCTTGAAAAAAATTGTCTTGATTGTCGATTGTATTGGGTAATGAGTAATTGCTGAAGTCAGTTGGAGGTAGCCATACACACAATTCAATCTTTTTTTTTAGCCATAAAATGTTTGATGATAGTGTGAGTGCTTCTGATGAGAACACGAAAGTGAATGTGTAAAACAGCAACATTTTATCTGAGTTGCTTTAAAAAGAAAAACAGGAAATTATGTCTACTGACAAATATTGTGTTTTTATGTACTAAGAGAGTTTCAAGAGCTTCTCCACTACCAGGATCCTTAGGAATTACTTCCGTGTTGGAACTATTCCTTCATTAAAATGTCTGGCTATCACTCCATATCATTGCTGACACTGGATTTCTTTTAACCCTATCAAAAACACGTCAGCTACCACTGGCAGCCTCAAGAGTGTACAGTTGTCCCTCTGTATCCGTGGGGGATTGATTCCAGAACCCCCGCAGACACCAAAATAAGCAGATGTTCAGTCCCTTGTGTATTAATAAAATGGCATCGTATTTGCATGTAACTTATGCACATTCTCCCATGTACTTCACGTCATCTCTAGATCGCTTATAATACTTAATGCAATGCCTACGCACCACTTCATTCACCTGGATTCAGCATAGTGCTTGGCATGAGGCAAGTTCAAGTTTTGCCTTTTGGAACTTTTTTTTGTCCCAAATATTTTCAAACTGAGGCTGATTGACTCTACAGATGTGGAACCCATGGATGTGGATGGCCAACTGTATACACATCTGTTACACCGTCTTTAGAGAAAAGCTTGTAAATTTTTTAAAGGGGTTGTGTTTAGTTTATTAATGTTATTTAAATAGTAACACAACCAGTGTTGATTTGCTGCCACTACTTTGGAAATATTTAAACATTATTATAACTTAGCTCCACATTCCAGTTTTATCTCTGAAATTAATGCTTTTAGGCTCAATTTATGCCTGTCAACACGTAATGATCATAGATGTGAGCTGCCTCATAATCCAGAGGTACTAGGTTACAATGTGTTACCATGGAAACTGTGTTTTATTGCATTTTCCCTTCTTGATTTAAGGCATTTGACAATCATAGCAACCGTTTGCCAGTCTTCCCACATCATAAAAAATTCAAAACCGCAAACAACCAATAGAAAAAAAAGAAAAGCAAAAAAAGAGGAAAATCCTATACTGTTCTTGGACCTCACTAGAAATATGAAAAAGAAATGATAGCCTTATATTTAACATGGACCTTTTTGTGAATAGTTCATCTCTCAGGAAGTACAGGAGTGTTGGAGAATTCAATCAGTGGTTAGTCATTGAATGGACCTGTCTGCCTACGGTTCGTTTTGTTTATTGCATCATATATCTTTTATGATCACGGGGACTTTAGCCTGAAACAGCATTTTCTTTAACAAGAACTGTGTTTCCTTTAATGTTGTTTATTGCATCTGAAACATTACTCTTTGAAATCATGGTACGTTTTCCATCGAGCAAAGGTCTGCAACCGAATCTTGCATGAATGTGTTTATTCAGGAGCTAGAGAGAGAAAAAAAAAAAAAAATCTCATCCAGTTCATGTAACATTAATCACTTTGCCAGTGTTCAGCTGAGGTCATTGCCACATTCCTAGCAGTATTAAGGCAAGTCAAGATTAATCACGTACATTAAACCTTGGAAGGGGAACACGTGAAAGGGATCTCAAATTAGACATTTCTTAAAAGGCAGAGCAGGGACTGTAGCAAAATGGGTTTACCTTGCTGCAGTTTGTCTTGGATATAACTTGCTTGCTTTTACTACATGTGGTCATGCAACTGCTATGAATTTGTAGGCCTCCTTTTTCCTATTTCTGGAAGTTTATAGGCTAAATTTAAAGTCTTTCTGAGCATTCAAAATGAAGACTCATTCACAAATATTTTTTTAGTACAC
>CAUYSK010029834.1:0-17672 GCA_963575035.1 Avahi laniger | reverse complement strand
CTAAGGTATCCTTGATTTACTAAATAATGACTGCCCTACAAACTTTTGTTACTCGAAGGACATAATCTGAATGTCCACTTCTCTCTGTGTCCACTACCACTTTCACCATGTTGGAAAACACCATCTCTCTCATCTCAGCTTTTTTTTTTTTTTTTGAGACAGAGTCTCACTCTGTCGCCCCAGCTAGAGTGCAGTGGCGTCATCATAGCTCACTGCAACCTCAAACTCCTGAGCTCAAGTGATCCTTTTGCCTCAGCCTCCCGAGTAGCTGGGACTACAGGAGCGCACCACTGTGCCTGGCTAATTTTTTTCTATTTTTAGTAGAGACGGGCTCTTGCTTTTGCTCTAGCTGGTCTCGAACACCTGACCTCAAGCGATCCTCCTGCCTCCACCTCCCAGAGTGGTAGGATTACAGGCGTGAGCCACCGCGCCCGGCCTCATCTCAGTTATTTACTGGTCTCCTGCTTCTACTCTTGCGCACACACACATATGCACACGCTCATGCCCCACTTGGCACAAAATCTATTCTCCCTGTAGCAACTAAAGTCAGCACTTTAAGTATAGCTCCTCTAATGGCCTCCCACTAACTTGGGGTAAAACCCCAACCTTGCTTCGGATGGCTGCCGAAGCTGGCCCTGCCTCCCTCTCCTCCGCCCACCCTCATCGCCACCCTCTGGCACACTGACTGTTGCAGGAATGGCTCCCTCCAGCTGGAATGGTCTTCCCTGATCATCATGTAGCTGGGTCCTTCTTGTCACTCAAGGTCTCAGTTTGGGGCCGCCCCCCACCACCTTAGAGAGACCTTCCTGAATCCCATCCTGACAGTGGGCTTCCATCGCTCTCTGATCTCATCAACCCACTTTAGTTCCGCAATAGCGTTTACCATTCTCTGAAATCATGTTTTTATATTTGTCCACTGCTTTTATGTCCACCTACACCCCTAAAACGTTTGAAGAGATTTTGCTTATTCTTTCCACTCATAAATCACCAGAAAAGTGCCCAACACACAGGTGTTCAGTAACTATTTTCCAAAAAACTCTAGAAGACAATAAAAATATATTCCACTTGGCTGAAATAGTTTAGCTTTGTCAATACCAGGATCTGATTGGTATAATATGCCCATAGATCGGAGTAGACATGTCTTAACCTTCTTCCCTGGGGAGCTTGAGCTTGTGAAGTCTGGTTTTACAGGTTGAAATCTCTGCAACTTGGGTAGGGTTAAGTGGGTTTAAACTGATAAGTGAAATGGTAGTGTTAACCAAGAAGTTAAAAGAGACGGTGCAAGATATCATCGTGTGACTTACATCTATAAATTACACACAGCTATATGCAAAATGAGCACCCATGAATAAAATCCATACAGATGTAGATATGTCCAGGTGCACACTCAAGTTCAGATAACTATCACAGTGGGTGGACACAAAAACATCAGTAGTACAAGTAAAATATAATACCAATATAGTTGACCTTTATTTTAAGATGTGGTAGTCAGAGCCATAAGGTAATGAGATTGTAAAAACAAAAGTCAGAATGTGTACATCTAAATAAATTTTTCTCTTAATATTGTCTTCAGCATGCCATATAGCATGTTCTACTCGAATAGGCATAGATTGATTCAAGCTCCTGACTTGTTTTTGATAAGTTTGCTAGAACAACTTAGAACATTCTAGAACCTCCTAGAATGGAATGATTGGCTATCAGCAGTGGAAGCTTTGCAAAAATCCCCTTCCTAAAGATGTACACTTAGTCCCCAGAAAGGTGAAATGATTTGCCTCACAACTGGTTAGCAATGAAGGGAATTCAGAAAAAGGGAGGAATGAGGTTAAGATGAAAAGCTTGCGAAGAGATGAGAGTTGTCCTGGGTGGGACGTGCAGAGCTGGAAGGGCCGGGCGGAGAGGCATTTCCAGACGGGGAGAACCTGTGAAGAGTGCAAAGCTCTCCTGGAATGCGTACCCGACAGTGCGGATGAGCTGGAGTGAGAGATGAGAAGGCAGGTAGGGTACCTTGGTCAAAATTATAAGTCAAAATTATCAGTCAAAATTCAAAAGTTTTAAAAGGCTATACAAGAGAAACAAATCTCCTCCCTACCAACAACTATCATACATTTCTTGCATACCCACTTTAAGGATATTTTTAAAAAGAAAGTGTCGATGAGGACAGGTTGAATATGAATAATATGCTATGTTTGATACAGTAGTTTATGCCTTACCATAGTTTCATGTTATCCTATCAATACCCTGTGAGGTAGGAATGATGTTATTATTTCTATTCCACTGAAAGGAAACAGGCTCGAAATAGTTAAGTAGCATAATCAAGACTTAGTAACTTTTTAGTAGAAATATCTATATTAAGACTCAGGTTTTGAGGACACAGAGGAAAGAAAATAGTTAAAGGTAATTGCAAATGAAATTTCACATATACTAATTTCATCCTCAGTTTTTGAATAGCTACAAAGCAGAAAGTTTTAGATTCCATTTGAAGCAAAAAAAAAAAAAAAAAGTTAAATTATCAGTATGACCGTGATGTTTCCTTATAAAATCCTATGAAACATAATGGCCTTTAATACCACAGCAGCAACTATAATAATGGTTGTGCTGCTTATGAATTAAGTACTGGAGCCTTTGTTTCAGCTCGAATTACTTTCTGAAACCTATCAGGAAGCCATCAGCCTCACCTGATTTCTGAAGGCATCGGAAAGTGCGCCCACAGCAACTTAAAATATGAAGAATAAGCCTGGCTCTGAAGTTTAACCGCTGTCTTCCTCTTCCTCTTGCCTGTCAACTCCCTTTTCTTTTTTTCAGTTTCAATTTCAGGGTAAATGATGGAACAAAATATTCGTTTTTCCGTCGGCCCAGCAATTGATCTGAATTCTTCTGGTGACATAGTTTGGTGAAGCTGAAAAAAACAAAGTCAAAAACTTGGTCTCTCTTGAGTATCAGTCGTCAGGGTTGTTCCTTTGTTCTGTCCGTTTATTGGAAGCCAACGGTATGCTGGAGAGCAGTCTGAATATAAGAGTGGAAAGTCTCTGGTAATATTTAGAGAACCAGGAGGTGAGGAGGCACCTTCAAGCACCAATTGAGCTATCATCTTTGCAAATTTTCCAGAACAAATGCAATAAAGAATGATATAAAGAGACATTACAAATCCCAGAGAGGGACTCATTCAGCTTTGGGGTCCATTTCTAGAAATGATTGTTAAAATACTGTCTGCGTAATGTTGCTAGAGATACAAATTATATACTTTTTAAATCACTGTCTTTTAGTTATAAAGAAGAAAGAATTATTCTAAGACAGCAAGCGCCTCCTCAGTATTCACTTTATGATTTTAAATATTTAAAATTATTTCAATATTAACTGTATTAACAAGCCTTTCTCCAGGGAGCCAGGAGTTTCTTAAAGACATTATCTCATCAGTCCCATTAGTGCTAATGTAATGAGATAAATGAATCAGATATTTAGCATCTTTTTCATTCTACTTCTGAAAAATGAAACACAAGCAAGAGACACCATTTGACCAACTTAATACAATTTACCAAAACCAGAGACAAACCACAAGAATGTCTTTCTGTCTGTGAATCACAGCCCTACCTCAGAGTAGCTGTGTAGCCCTGGGCAAGTTACTTAACATTCTGAACATCAGCTTTCTCCTCTAAGATGTGGGTAAAACCTTCACAGAATTATTGGGAGTACTATAGAGCTATATACATGAAAGTAGCAAGCCAGGGCTGGCAATACTAGGTACCTCCATTAGTTTTCTAGTGCTGCATAGCAATGTGGCCTCAGACTTAATGGCTTGAAACAGTGCACATTCGTTAATTCACAGGCTTAGCTGGACACTCTGTTTCAGTGTCTCACAAAGCTGCAAAGCTATTAGCCAGGGCCACATTCTCATCCGAAGGCTCAACTGGGGAAGAATCCACTTCCATGCTCACCTGGTTGTCAGCAGAATTCAGATCCTTGCTGTCATAGGATTGAGGGACTTGGCTTCTCATCTGCTGTCTGCTGGAGGACTGTCAGTTCCTCGCCTGCTGGGCCACCCCGACATGGCCACTTGCTGAATTAAACCAGCAAGTGAGAGAGCCTCCCTATATTACATGATTACAGAAGTGACAGCCCCTCACCCTGGCTATATTGCATTGAGTAAAATCAAGTCTAGTTCCTGCCTACAGGCCAGAGAAGGGGATCAGATGAGGTATGAAAATCAGGAGGCAAGGATTGGGGGGCCACCTTGCCTGCCCACCACAATGTCTGATACCTGATTTCTCCTTCCCCATCTCACCACCTTTCCTTTTTCTAATTCCTAAACTGGAAGTCCATAACCCCTGATGTCCAGCTAAATCTTCTTTGTCTATTCAGTTAAAGGCAGTACTTTAGAATTGCATAGAAATAAAATTTAAAAAGGCAATCCACAACGGAAAATATTAAAATTAGTGATTTATAACAAGTTACATTGTCTTCTATAAAATGAACAGTTAAGTAAAATTTCATAAAATAGGAGGCTTTTGTGTCCTTCTGTTTTGTTCGTATTTTTTTATGCCATTTGGTTGTAATGTGTTTGGAAAATGATTGCAAATTTAAATCAATGAGTACAAAAGCATTCATGTAACACAGGCACTGCAAAATAATCTCACTCGATAGCCTCGAAATGGTGGTGGATTTTGTTCCCCTAAGTATGGTTAGAAATAGCCACAAGCCCCACAGGAGGCAGAAGGCGTCAATGCAGGGGCGGGTCAGCCCGGGCAGCGTGGCCGCGTTGGATACGCCCTGTGTGTATCTCAGATCCCTGCAGTCTCTGAGAACTGGGGTCTTCAGAAGATGTTAGGGGCTTTGATGATTATAAGGCTGCCGCCACCGCTGCTGCTGCTGCTGCTGCTGAAGATGACAATACCATACCAACAATGACATCTACTATTCCCTGTGTACTTATTACATGCCAGTGATTCTAAACGGTTCACATAAACAATCTAACACAACCCTGTGAGAGGGGACTGTTACTGTCCCTGTTTCACAAATGCAGAAACCGAACCTTAGAGAGAGTGAGGTCTGGCAAGCGGCAGGGCCTGGATTCTAATCACAGAAAGGGGCAACCTCAGGGCTTGCTGTGAGGAACAAGGAACTTGAAGGTGCAAATGAGAAGAATAAAGGTGGCCCTAAATACTCTCGTCAAAACGTCACAGGACTGCGTGATGAAGATGGATAAGGGTTGCACCTGTGGCCAAGGAATGGTGCCAGCCCTCGCTCCCGCACTTACCCCATCCTTGCTGCTGTGAAGGAACAGTCCGATCAGCGCCTGGGGCACGCCGGTCTGGGTGACATTCCACACCGTGGTCAGGTGCGGTGAGGGCAGGATGCATAGAAGGAGAAATTAGCGTCTGATAGGAAGGCAAGAACGCGGGTGACACACAGCTACAAAGCAAGAACAAAGGGTCATTGACTTAGACTTTTTTTAAATCAGAGATTACTCCCAGCCCTGTAGAGGGGTTAGATACTGATGAGAAATCACGACCAGTTTTTACGTGGATGTCATATAGCAGACTTCGAGGAGATCCGGTTATGTATTGCTGACTTTAAAAATTATTTTCAAAAACATAAATTATTTCTATTTTGTTCTTTTTTGATGTTAATTCATTCAAGAATTCGTGGTATGGATCTTTAAAGAAATTCATCTAAAACTGCAGAGCAACTGGATTTAGTCAAGCCAATATTTTGGCACATCTGCTCTGTTTTCTTTAAACATTGCCCATTTGTTCTATTAACTCACTCCTTCAGGCTCATAACCTAAACACAACAGAGAAGAAGCTTTTGTCCATGAGAAGGAGGCTAGTGGAGCCTACGTCCAGGGGTTGACTGTAGAACTGTCTGGACAGGAGTGCACGCAAAGAGACCTTTTCTATAATGTTGCTTGGACCTGCTTCCTCATCCGTATAGAGAAGCCACATGTATCGTGGCAGTGAACTTTCTGGGGCTACTTATGATGCCACTGTGCATGAAATCCTAGGTGTGAGTGGGTAGTTCAGACACGGATTTTCTATACCCACGCATCAGTACACTTCTCACTATCTCTACCAAAAAGAAAGTACACAGGTCTACATCTCCATCCCCAAATGTATGCCTATTCAAAGGCAGTGACCATTTTATCTTGCTTCTTAAAAAATTTCCAGAGGTGTTACTACTGCTTTAAAGAAAAGTGGTATGCATGAAGGAAGCATTTAATAAATGCTTGTTGCATTGAGCTGATGAGGAAATAACGTTCAGACTCAGCAGTTGAGTTGACTTGGCGGGTAGCACTGTTACTCTCGCAGCCATGCTCAGACAAGACCTAAAATGGGACCGGGTGGGAAGCCGGAACTCACGAAAGTGGCACTCTGTAGGAGAGGGTCCCCTGGCTGCGTTCGAGTGAGTTACGGTGAGAAATACAAGAACTAACTTTGTTTTTTAATGTCTATCACACGGTAGGCACTGCGTTAAGCTCTTCAAATATAGTCACTGTATTGAATGCTCAGACGAACTCTTTGAGGTGTGAGACAAGGAAACTGCGATTTGGAGAAGTTAAGAGACTCATCCAAGGTCACACTCTTAGTAAGTTGTCAGACGGGGCTGTGACCCCAAGACCCTGCTCCTTCCATTTGACACATGTTGCTGCCTTCTTGTTCTTATTTGCTGCACATCATTCTACTTAGAATAAAGAGTGTAGCCCTGCAATATTTGCACTAGGGTGATTTGAGAGGCCGCTACCTTGAACCTGCTATAAGTTCTGGGAGACTATCGTTAGGAATCAAATGGGTAGGACTTCACAGTACCTCAACTCCACACACTTGCACTTGTGAGAACAGCATGATATATATGAACTGAGCATCTGACATCAAAATTGTCTCTTTTGTTATAGCACTAGGAAAATAAGGATTTTTGAAATGCTGATGACTAGATTAAAATCAAATTTCCATCATGCTCAGGCAGAAATGTTAGTCCAACAGAATAATTTGGTATTTCAATGTTTACTGTTGCTATCCAGCTATCAAAAAGGGAGAATAGAAATGACAGTTTTAAAAATAAGTATTCTATTTAAAGAATTTTAAAAACTGGCTAAGAAGGAGTGCTGTAAACATTTCAATTTTATACCGAAATTCATTTTGATAATTATCCTGCTTTATCTTGTGTATCTCTTGTGAGAATCTTAACCCCTGACAATGTACTTTGCTATTGATGTTATCATTTAATTAAGCATCTTATTTCAGTTGCCTGAGGGCTCCTTGTACTTTTATTTTAGAAATAAAAGAATACTCTCTAGAATAGTTTGGTATTATCTTGAATCTATTCAAGTTTCTGGCATCATGCAAAGCCATCATATGTTATTTTTGTACCACTAGAAATAAGGACTTTCATCCTAAGATAACCATACAGATTTGTTTTCTACCTTTTAATTTGAGATATATACAAATAAAATAAATAAAAATACACTTTTAAAATAAAATTGGAAAAAATGATATTCGACAAGGAAAACTGCTTGTTCTGTGATCTACCCTTAAAAATTCCATTGAAAAATTCCTGAAAACACTAGATGATAAATTTGCATTATTTGGGTATAGTTAATTATTTAAAGCATAATTTCATAACATATGAATATCACTTCTATCAGTATCATACACGCCATAAACGATCTTCAACTTTTGCCAATATAGTTATAATAAATGTGTCATGCTTTCCTGTAGGAACAATGTTTTACGTAAGGGACATTGTGATCTTACCCAATGGCTCAATCTCATAAATTACTAATGATCTTTTAAAAGGATATAATTAAAATTTTTGAAATTATTTTGATAGTAAAATACATTTTAATAAATGCATTTAAACAGTAAAGGTGTTTTTCCCCCAAATCTTCAAAAATCAGGTCAAGTTAATATTTCTATTTGTATAAAATGCTTTATGTGGTCGTAAAAATCTTTTCTTCCTTTGCATCAATGGAGTGCTGTAGAAACAAAATAAGTTTTAAACTCAAACAGATATAGGTCTGAATTTCAGCTCTGTCCTCACTTGCTGTGTGACCTTGTGCAAATTGGTTGGCATCTCTGAATCCCAGGTTCCTCTTATGTGAAATGAGATTTAAAATTTAACTATAAGTATCAGCTATCCCACTGTGAGGCTCAGGGATAATAGAGGTCAGGTGGACGGGTCCTCGTGCCCTTTCTGATGCGCTGGGCATTGTTCTACGCATAGGGGACACTGAGGCGAAGCATTCAGACCAGTTCCTTGCTCTGAGGAGTTTATGTCTTGGTAAGCAGGTGTTCAATAAATGATAGAATTTATTAATACATGTGAAACACTGCACCGTAGAGCACAGAGAAATATGAGATGGGGTATCCGCCTTCTAGAGCCTGCAGTTTCAAGAAATATTTAAGGAAGGGAAAAAGAATTAAAAGTGAGGGAAAGAAAAAAAAAGAAACAGCAGCAGAAGGTACCCCTAAAGAAACAGGATAAGTGGCTTGAGGAGGAAATTCGGCCACGGTAAAAGCAACCTATGGGCCTAGAAAGAAAAAAAACCCTCACCTATGTTTAGCCCTCTAGTGGTGAGAACAAAGAACAACAGTCAATACTTGAGCAACCGCGAATTAACTGGGTACAGAAAGAGCAATCTATTTTGTTTCAATTTTCCCCTGCTATAAGATTTTGGAGAAAAAGATTAAATGAAACCGTAATGGTATATCTTCAATGTGGGTGTGTCATTGCATATATTTTTATGTACATCTGCATCTGAGTGTTGGATCTGTATTTTTCAAAACTTTGTGTTTTTTTTTAATTTATTTACAGTGATTATGTGCTTGGGATGCTTATAAATCTTTGCATGATTTATAAGAGGGAAAGTGAAGAAGTGCCCTCAATCATTTTGATCTCTTTTCTTCTGCACCAGATCTCATGACGTGTAGGTGTTACCCATCCCATGAGCCAGCAGATCTTTTGTAAATCCTTCCTCACTCTCTACTTCGCCTTTAAGTCTCTCCTGCCAGGTGCTGGCTCATTCTTCTGCAGGGAGAAAGTAGGGGAGTGCAAAAGGTGAAAGGTCCCCCTTCATGCTAAGCATTCTCTCTGCTGCTTTGCAGCATCCGATGGATGGCAGCATTATCATCCATGGCACAGCAGGTATTTCCCCTCAGGGATTACTATTTCTGTTCGGCATGGAGACAGTCTAATGTATCAAGATTATTATCATATATATGGCTTTTGTGTACTGTTTGCAAAAAAATACCCCTGAAAAGAAGATGACTGCTGAGATTAATGCATCTCTTTAGCACGCTCCCCACACGTCTGAGTACCAGATCTCTGCTTTATTAACTTCCTTTTGTGGGCTCTGATTTGAAATCTTGCACATGGATCCCTGCAGTGTATGTTATCTTATTCCTTGTAAAAGGTGATTTGTCTTACCAGAAGGCAGCATTCTTTCAGGTTCTGCAAGAGTAACTTTGACTTCATTATTTAAAAGAGCTCTTTTATTGCCCTTAACTTTTTTCATCTAACAAAGTAAGCAATTAATGGTGAGCAGACTTCATGCACCTGCTTAAAGTATGCATCTCTCTTCCCCACCATATTCCTAAATCAAGCCAGCAAGGTGAATAGTTTAAATGTAATTTGTTTGCAGTTAGCAAAAGTGAGGACTGTGAAGAGGAGGGAAATGGTACCAATTTTAAATCTATTTCTTAAAAAAAAAAAAAATTCTGAGCCCCAAACACTGTAAAATGAAGACTTCCATTCTCCACTCGAAAGGATGATTTCAGCCCCATGTTGATATTTAACTACTGTTCTCCATGCCCAGTGTATGCCTCGCACGTATTGAGAGCTTTAATAAATATCTTCTGAATGAATGGATAAATGTTCATAGCTCAGATAGAGAACGTAATCTTAACTGTAATGAAAATGGAAAATTTTAATTTGGTACAACATATCAGATACCTATCTTGGGATTATATTGCAAATTTCCTTCAAAACAGTGACAGTCCTAAGAACTCTGAGCTCTAATAAATTTAATTTCCTTTCAACATTTTAAGGACCCCTACTGCTAGATAATGAACTTGATGGGTGGATGTTTTCTAACGAAACTCTGGGTAGACCTTGAGTCTAAGATTCAGAGCTGCGAGATGTCGCTGCTGTTGCTTTCTAAGCCAAATCAGATTTCATATGTGTAAGGTGTGGCAGGAACTTTTGGTTCTTTATTGGGCTTTTTAGTTATTAACTTTTGGAATGATACTAACTTTACAGAAATTATGGAAATATAAAAATATATGGAAATATAGAAATTTATAATATCATCACTTTGACTCAATAATTAATGCCTCTTTCAGGCATTTTTCCAAAGCCTTTAGAGAGTTTGTGATAATTGCAACTACAGTTTATATACCACTTAGCAATCTGGTTTTTTTTTTAGATAATGTAAGCATTTTATGTTGCTGCACAGTCTTCATAGTTGTAGGTAATTCCAGTACACCTGGTACAATCATATTCGGAGAGGTCATTTTTTAACATCAGCCCTATATATACATGGATAGATATATAGGTAGGTCGGTAGATACATATGAATAAATAATATCCATTCAACTATTTGGAAACCAAATATTCAGCAACCTCGTCTGTGACAAAGGAAATGAGTCAAAAACCAAGAAATGAACACCAAAAAATCTTTCAGTAGTCAAATTAGA
Source organism: Avahi laniger (assembly GCA_963575035.1). Classification (NCBI taxonomy): domain Eukaryota; kingdom Metazoa; phylum Chordata; class Mammalia; order Primates; family Indriidae; genus Avahi; species Avahi laniger. Next base: position 6,987 of record CAUYSK010029834.1, on the reverse strand, counting down.
TAAAACGAAGCTCATTAATCTTAATTATATTAAATATTTCTCAGTACTCATTGGTAATCAATAAATGTTATTTTATGTGCAGTTCTGACGCATTTGGTTATTAGACTAATGTTAGTATTAGCATTGACATCGGTAACGGCTAGAAACTATGAGCCCAAAGAACCACAGTAAAACTATGAAAACAAGCATCAAACCTCAATGAGAAGAGCAGATGGAGACCGTCCAGTGTAAGAGAAAAATTACTGAATACATCCCGAGGTGTTTCAGTGACATAGTGTCCTACTTAAGATTCATGGTAATAAACTATTTAAAAAGTACTACTTTATATTCAGGATGCTCTGTTTCCAAAGTCGGGAAAATAGCTAAAATATTTTGAGCTGTTTCCATCTAAAATTAATTTTTAAAATATTAAAATGAAGACTTAAAGGAACAAAACAGCACTCCTTAAAATATATGTCTTTAAAACAATTTATTCCTCAATGATATCGTTTAACTGAGATTTTAAAAATATTCACTATTTCCTATATATTGCCTTTTATTTGAACTTGCTATAGCTTGCCATCGTGATGTGGCTAGAAGGGCAGCATTTCCTGGGATAACAGCTGATCATCAGGCGATGCTAGAATTGAACATTATATATATACATAAGGAAGAAAAGTAAAACAAATGATCCATAAGAATTAAAACTTATCCTTGCCTTGATGCACCTGGATTTTCATAGATCCACTCATAACTTTAGCTTGGACCAAATACATACATGTGTGTATGTATATTAGATGTACAAAATTTTCTATAAACACAAATATACATAAAGGTAGTTGCTCATTTTTCTTTTCTCCTACTATCTTCTTTTCCCAAGTTTCTTTACGCTTCATTAGACTGGATCAAGGCGCCAATCTCATTTCTATTAAAAATCTAATGCAACTGGTGGAGACTTTTGTTTGGAAATTTAATAGCAGTTCATTTAGAAAGAGGGGAGAGGGGTGTTTGATAAAAGGTTTCTCAAGACAGTTGGTTTGCAGCATGCCTGAACATTATCTCACTTTAAATGACATTTAATAGCTTTCTCTTCCACATCATGATAAACATTTCAATGTAACTGATCACTTTGAAAAATAAAACATGGGAATTTGAGCAGGAATGAGGAAAATAGCTAGGTCTCTGGTTGTGAATGTATTTTCAAATGGCTTTCTGCTGTCAAAGAACACTAAATGAACTCCCCTGAGAAAGAAAATCACCTCAATTTAAAGGAAGCAAATCTTTTTTTTTTTTTTTGAGAGAGGGTTGTAAATTTCTGGATTAGTGGCTGAAAATCAAAGGACATTCATTAGTACTACTAAAATGTCAAGAAAATGAAACTTTTTTCTTGCATTTTCTCAAAGCACATTTAATCTGATCGCCTCTAATTATCAATGATTGTTCTATCTAGGATTTCAAAGACAGGAGATGTTCTTCTTAACTAGAAGTCAAATGACTTTGCAGATGGTGCCTGATTCATCTTCTCACAATGCAGCTCCTCTAAAGGTGAGGCGAATGCCCTTCTCCCCAGCAGGAAGTCTCCGTCGTGGCAGGAGGAGACTGCTCTGAGTTAGACACTGCAGTTTTTCCAGCATATGAGCAATAACAGAAGCTCCCTAGGAGTGTGTGAGAGAATGAGCCAATTAGGAAGGCCCCGCCACATCTCGCACAGTCCTGGAAGACTTAACAACAGAGCCCTTGCAATTAACCGTAAAGCACTTAGCTTTGGTGAGGTCCCTGAAGGTGATTCGGTCAGCCAGACCTACAGGCATCTCCTTGTACGAGCACATACACCTGCCAGGAAGAGAAGGTGCCCCAAGGTGTGGGGGGCTGCGAGAATGCTGAGTGGTCTGCAACCTCCTAAGGAGAGGGGCTGCGGGCAGAACCATATGGAAACATGGATGACTGGTCAGATTTGGAGAGAAAGAATAGAATAGACAGCACACTGTGATGGCAGCTAACAGACCGCACTGCAAGCATGTAGGTCAGACAGCCTGGGAAGCTTAGGAGGAGGGCAGAGTCCACGCGAGCAGGAAGTGCAAGAGTCAGGAAATTTCAAGATTTTGCTGGTGTTATGGTTCCACTGCTGTGCAGAACTGGTGACGCTGGCATAGTTCAGGTTTCACCAACTGTGACTTCGACAGTTATGTTCGTAAACCGTCATATTCCGCGCGATGTTTAATGGTTTCCCCATGCAGTAAAGGGCGAATAAGTCTTTCTTCATTTTCCTCCAGAAGCCCTTGGATTATTTGAAATACAAAACTACACAATTCCTGCCCACAAAGTTATGACAAGAGGTTTAAATTTCTAGAAAATAAATAAAGACATGTTTATTCCCAATGAGATAAGTAGACTGCTTAGAGTCACTGAGATTTCCTGGGTGACTTCACTCTGTGAAAATCAATGCCTGCTGCTTTTTCCTGGACTGGCTGTGAGCTCTATGGGGTTTCTTGTCATCTGTGTTCCTTCTCCCAGCATGTCATGGGATTTGACCGTATGAACTGAAACTTGGAACAGTCATGAATTTTTAAATTTTACCTCTTCTCCACTCCCTGTTCTTATCCCCAAGCCTTCACCATACTGGATTTCTGTCCTCCTTCACAACTTCCAAGAAGCTACCAGAATAACAATAGTTACTACTGCCCTCGCCTACGATCTACTCCTCTCTCGCCTATGTTCACTGCAGACATTGCTGATCAATGCCTGCACACTTTCCCACCAAGCCCACAGGCAGATGCAAAGTCCTCCTCAACCTGTGCTCCAGGCAGCCGCTACCAGTTAATCGACTTTGCACACAAGATGAAATATATTTGCCATCCCTCCTGGACAGCATTGTCTGGGGAAGGGGAACTTTACTTCTTCGTCATTTGTCCTTACTTTAGCAGAAAATCACTTTCTTTCTCACTTGAGTCTCCCAGTAGCTTTTGGCCTCATTCAGTATTTGTGTTTGTTTTCCAGGGCTCCTGTCATAAAGTACCAAAACCTGAGTAGTTTGAAACAATAGAAAAGTGCTGTCTCACAGTTCTGGGGGCTAGAAGTCCAAGATGAAGGTGTGAGCAGGGCCATGCTCTGACAGCTGGAGGGGAGGATCCTTCATTGCCTCTTCCAGCTCCTGGTGTTTGCCGACATTCCTCGGCACTCCTTGGCACTCCTTGCCAATCCTTGGCAATCCTTGCCAATCCATGGCTTATAGATGCATCACCCCAGTCACATGGCCGTCTTCTCTTCTTGGGTCTTCCTTCTGTGCATGTGCCTCTGTGTCTCTTCTCCTCTTCTTGTAAAAGCACGAGTCATATTGGATTAAGGTGACCCTAATGACCTCAACTTCATTAAATCTGCCAAGACCCTATTTCCAAATAACTCACATTCCAAAGTACTAGAATTTAGGACTTCAGCATGTCTTCTTTTGGGGGACACAATTAAACTCACAACAGTATCCCGACACCTTGTTTTCATACATTCATGTAGTATATCTTGTTCTTATCAAATGAGAAAGCCTTCATGTGTCCACACTTCTGAAAAATTCTACCTCACTCAGTTTCCCCAAACTGGGTATGATTCTTCCAAACTCATACACAGGCATTAGATTTGTTAAGTCAAACATGCCCTTGAGTAGAGGGATCAATAAGAATACTTACAGTGTACCAGGAAAGTGGCGCTGAGCAAGAGATGCTGAGTGTAAGATGAGGCTTTGGACTTTAAATAGCCTACTTTGAGGGATGCTTGGGAAACAATATATAGATGAACATTTAAATAACACTCTAGGACAGTAATAAGGTAATGCGTGGAAATGCAGTACTGTTTAGTAGCAGTGAGTTTTGGTGGCATTAGAAGACATTACTGCAAGGAAATCCAAGAATACACAAATTTTGCCTTTTAATTAGCCGATAGCCTACAAGTTTCCTGAAGGAAACAGACATAAGTAATAACAGTTTAATGCAATCAAAAACAAAGTATTATCATTAATCACACAACTGCCCGATAACACACAAAGCACAGCAATAGTAAAGCTAGGTTGGGATACATGTCGTAACCCCAGTCTACCTGTCAGAACACATATTTCACATGCTTCTACTTTGATTTCTCAAATCCTAAATAATCTGATAGATTTAATGTACTTATCCTAAAACACTTTGAGGTTTTAACTCTGAATTTTCTTCTAAGAAATAAAAATTTTAAACAATGATGCATTGCTGTGTTGAATGTTTTCCTCTCTTGTCGTGTATTTTATGAGCTTTGATACTACCACTGAAAACAACATTTTTTATTGTGTTCTAATACATGGTAAGACATATTGAGATCCTAAGAGAAATTCTTAGGAAGCCAATTTAAAGTACCAATAACCCGACAAGGGCCAAGCAATGTCCCAGAGCTGGGATGATGCATGCCTTTCTCCCTTCCTTCCTCCCTATCCGATAAAAACAAACACAACTAACAAAAGAAAACAACAAAAGTCTTACAAAGGAAAGTCATAAGCTCCATCAGAAGAATGCAACTTAAGAACTAATAACAGCAGAAATGGAACTATGGGAGGAGGCAGAGGAGGACAGTGGAGCAAAGGTTGGGAACTGGGCTCTGAATTTGCCATTACCCAAAGTGGCAGGACTGAACAAGGTGCCTCATCTCCCCGGCACTCAGCTTCTGTCATCTGTCAAACGTCTGGGTCAGACCAGGTGATTTCTAAAGTCTCTTTAGCTTTCTATTAGCTGATATATTTCTAAGAAACATACAAAACCCCTGAAAAGTCCCCTCGATCTGTGGCGTAAAACCTTCAAATATCCTGGAGAGCTTTCTGTGATAGACACTTCTCAATAGATCACAAAGGTATACAGTCATTTCTGGTAGGAGATGAAAAAGGTAAACATTCCGGAAAAAGTATTCAAAGGGGGGGGCTGATGTTACAAACAATGACAGTTTATAATAGCAAAGCTTATAGAAACTTGCTTTTAGGATACGAACTCCCTATTCAAACATACTAAAATAGTGGCAATCTCTAGAAATCTTTGACGCTTGGATCCGAAGAGTACCCACGAGATGACTAAATTCATCACCTTCCTTTGTCAACACTTGGAAAAATGCATCCTACATGGAGAGGTTGTAACCTATGTACTAAAATTTCTAGACAGGAAATCCTTAGCTCCTGTCAGAATCTTTTTATTTTATCACAACCCGAAGCATCAATAATCCAGCCTTACTTCTAATCTAAGTCTCCAGCACTACCTATTTCAATTCAAGTTATTCCAAGGTCATATATTAAGTACCTACTGTCAAAGAAGCGAGGCATTGTAGAATGTATAAAATTGAGTAAGAAACAATCCCAGGCTCAATGTGTTTAGTCTACCGTAGAAATGGCAGACCTATGGCACATGTGCCACCCCTGTCCTGCTCTAGTGTCCCTTGCAGACATTTTTCCCCCCTCCTGATGGACACAGCTTCAGAATCTTCAACAAAACCTCTAGGCAGACAAAAGAAGTTGATCAGGTTTGGCACAGGAGATAAGATCTGTTTGTTAACTCTGGTTGGCATGTCACCAGCCATGAATCAAGACAATTTTTTTTTTTAAATGCTAAGTAGAGATTCAAATAATGTGCTGAAAGAGTGAAAATAAAGGACAATTTATTCTAAATGAAAGAAGCAGGGAGGGCTTCATGGGGAGAAGGTATTTAAATGAGAGTTTACAGAATGACTTTTACATCAGTAGGTAGATGTTTGGGGCGTGAACATTCCCTTGACTAGGACAGCAGCAGGAACAGACACGCAGGGTATGTAGGTGTAGCTGTGTGTACTGACAGCTCCATGTGGCATATTTAAGCATACAGTGGAAACCAAGAAGTAATTTAGAGTCATGCCATGGAAAATCTTCAGTGTCTTAGGAAATTTAACTTTTTGTTTTTGACATAAAATGGAAATGTTTTTGAGAAAAAAATAACACGTTACTTTAATCGATTCATTTAAAATGGTACAGTAAATATCAGAAGTACCCATTTCTCCAAAGAGCTGCCAAGCACAAGCTTCCTCCAAAATCCACTTAAAGCTTTGTCATGGAAATATGTATGTTTCTTTTATATTTCACGCCCTCGGATGTAGGCTAGTAGGCCAGGCTAATAGGATGTATTTTTGGTTGAACAGCTTTTCTCAAAGGATGTTTATACCTTGTTAGCATTTTCCTTGCTTCTGTCAAACCCTGATAGAATGCTTTGTTGTGTACCTACAGAAGCATCCCTGTGTGATGGATGAGTTTTTGTCCAGGGACTTCCTGAACACCTAATTTTTAAAAATTTGGTTCAGAATCTGAAAATGACATAAGAACAGTCTGACAGGAGAATAGTAACACAAATTAAGCATTTATCACTTCAGTTCCTTCTTGGCAAAGTGACTTTCAGGGAATTCCTGGTTTTCTTAATGCCAGAGCCTTACAGCCAAAGCCATGTAAACCTTGAAATTAATAGTCACAATCAAAAGCTGCTGACCTGGAGCAAGAGTGTGACTAAAGGTAGTGTGTATTCTTAATGAGGATGATTTTAACACATTGACTGCCATGTGAGTTGTATTTAATTCAGGCTAGTTTCAAGCCTGGTGCCTCAGGAAGCAAAACCCTGCCATTGGTTCGTAAAAATCTTACTTGTTGATGTTCTTATTGTTACAATTAATATTGACAATTTAATTCTAAAAACATGGACTGCATTACATATAACTCAAGCACAGAAAACAGTAAGAAATTGATAACCAGAATCTATTTAGAACTCAGAAAAATCAGCAAGAAAAAATCGAACAGCCCTATCAAAAGGTGGGCAAAGGAGATGAACAGAAACTTTGCAAAAGAGGACAGAATAATGGCCAAAAAACATATGAAAAAATGCTCAACATCTCTAATCATCAGGGAAATGCAAATTAAAACCACAATGAGATATCACTTATCTCCAGTGAGACTGGCCTTTATCAAAAAGACCCAAAACAACAAATGTTGGC
>CAUYSK010029832.1:0-20318 GCA_963575035.1 Avahi laniger | reverse complement strand
TCCCTGCTGAGTTAGGTGGTCCTGGGGCCCAAAGGTGCTGACTGGAAGCGATCCAGCTACCCGAGGAACAGTTCTCGCACCTTGGTTGCTACTGAATTCACTGCATTGTCTTTTTTTTTCAGCTAAAAGGATTATTGGATTATATCGACAACAGCGTACGAGGAGTGTGGACTCAAGTTACGTATACATTTGGGTGGCTTCCTGGTGTGCAGTAAATGTCTGTTAAATCACGTTCCCAAGGATATGCATCGTCAACATTATCCCCAATACTAAAGGCAAAATCCACCCCCAATACCAAAGGAAAAAACGGCAGACTTCATAGGTCCTCCGGGCAAGAAGCAGCCCTGAGGTGATTCAGCGATTCCCTTGAGGACTCTCAGTTTTCAAGATTTTAGTCGCCCACTTGGCAACTTGTTACCTCCGTCCACATCGTCGCCACCCCGGTCCTCCACATGTACGGTCGCTATCGCCCCTTCCCGCCCTCCCCCAGGCCGCCGCTACAGCTCTGCAAAGCAGCAGCCCTCGCGACCGGGAAGGCCGGGGAAGGCGAGAGGCGTCCTGTTTCCGAGGGCGCCCTTTCGGGGGAACGAACCCCCATCAGGCCCTTTGCGGCCCCTGCGCGATAAAACGCTCTCCGAGGCCGCGGTTCTGTGTGCGGGGCCCGCGGAGGAGCCTGAGTCGCCCACCCCGCGGGCCCGGAACCTCTCTCCCTGGCAGGCGCGCGGCGAAGGAGGGGTGAGAGCCGCGGCCCCCCGGCCCCTCCAGTGCGCAGGCGCGGGGCGCGGCCGGCCGGGCCAGGCGGGGAACGCGGCGGCGGCGGCGGCGAGCGCGGGAAGATGGCGGCAGCGGCGGCGGCGGCGGCCGAGCAGGTCTGTGAGCCCCGCCACGGCCCGAGGCTGAAGGAGCGGGGGATCCCGGGTGCTGCCGGTGGGGGCCGCGGTGGGGCCGGCCGGCCAGCCAGCGGCGGCCGGGGCGCGAGGGCCGGAGGAGGCCGGGCTCCGCGGGGCGGGACGGGGCGGGAGGAGCTGTCCGCAGCCGAGGATGCTGGCGAATGGCGGTCGGGACCCCCCCAGGCGGGAGCTCCCCGGCCTGAGAGGGGGATCCAGCCGCGGCCCTCTGCCTGGCCTGGCTGCCCCTCAGCCAGGGGAGCAGGGGTCTCCGTCCAGAGGGTCTGGGAGGCGGCCGTGCCAGCCCGGAGCCTGCGCTGGGACGCGCCAGGGACGTGCCCTGCTCAGCTGCCAGCCAAGATGCAGCTAAAAATAACCTCAGCCCCAGCCAGGAGGCTCCCCTGACCCCAGCCAAGAAATGGTCAGCTGCTGCCTGGGTGTCAGCTTGCGGCCACTCCTTGTTTCTGCCATCCCCATACTCAGACATCCCAGGTTTCCCCTCCCACTTTGGGTTTTGGAGATTTAGTCACCAGTATAAAACTGGTGCTTTCCTAACGGGCATTGTAAACTTGGAACTTAGCATGGTTTAAAAGGCTTTTTCTCCCCAAAATCAAGCTATATATCTATGCACATATATACATGCACATGTGTGTAAATATATGTTTACGCACATGTATATACATATATAATTGTTAGGGTGATGTATTATAATAAAAATAATTTTCACAGCCACTTTTTCTCCTTAACTGTTGTTTTCCTTTAAAAAACCATGATATAATTTCTCTTGAAAAAGTCTCATTCTTCAACATTGTTGAAAAAAATTAGTAAAGTTGCCAATGTTCTGTTTGACTTTTGGAAAGATTTTCTTAGGTAATTAACTGTTAGAGACCTATTAGATCTATGTCACCAGAGGGCATAAAAAAAATAAAAGGTATAAAATCTGCCTTCAAGGAGCTTAAAGTCAAACAGCCAGATAAATGCAGAAAAATCAGCTAAAGACAACAGGCAAGGTGCAGATTTGTAACAGTGAAATAAAATGTAAAGGAATGAGTGAGACTGAAAGGAGACGAAGCTTGGGGTTGTTGAGGTTAATACCATTCCTCCGCCTTCCTGAGTTCCCTCCTAGTTTATCAGCTTCTGTTTTAGATGATTCTTTTTCGATCTGTATCATACCTGTTGATACTCTTGAGGTTCTATTTTTGCTTTACACAATATCTGGGCATTCTGATCCATTCCTCAATCTCCACTTCAAATTTATGCTTTTATGTCTGCAGCCCTGAATTTAACTGAATTTTCCATAAATGTTCAGAATTGGACTGCGTCATAGTCACTATTAAGAGGGTTACAACCATCCATTCACTTGGTTAGCCTAGCACAAACCGAGTGATGATGTCCCTGCATATAGCCTGCACATTCATGAGACTAGGAGAGTGAAAAAAGTAAAATAACATCTCAGTGTTATTTTTAAAATACAGATCCCAGAAGAGGTTCAGGGAACCCTGTGAGGACTCCCTACCCCATACTTTAAAAAGTGCTATTCTAGGCCGGGCGCGGTGGCTCACGCCTGTAATCTTAGCTCTCTGGGAGGCCGAGACGGGCGGATTGTTTGAGCTCAGGAGTTCGTGACCAGCCTGAGCAAGAGCGAGACCCCGTCTCTACTAAAAGTAGAAAGAAATTAATTGGACAACTAAAAATATATAGAAAAAATTAGCCAGGCATGGTGGCGCATGCCTGCAGTCCCAGCTACTCAGGAGGCTGAGGCAGGAGGATCGCTTTAGCCCAGGAGTGTGAGGTTGCTGTGAGCTAGGATGACACCACAGCACTCTTGCCCGGGCAACACAGTGAGACTCTGTCTCAAAAAAAAAAAAAAAAAATAGTGCTATTCTATGATAATGTTAGCTTTAGTCAGTCAATGGAGTTATAAGCAACAAACTGTGGCAGCCTTTCCAAGCTGTCTTCATGTAAATGAATACACACACACACACACCCACACACACACACAGTTGTCCCTCAAGTATCTGCGGGAGATTGGTTTCAGGACCTGCCCCCGCATAAATATGAAAATCCACAGATGTTCAAGTCCCTTATATAAAATGGTATAGTATTTGTATATACCCTGTGCACATCCTCCCGTATTTATCATCTCTAAATTACTTATAATACCTAATACAGTGTAAATGCTATGTAAACAGTTGTTATACTATATTGTTTAGGGAATAATGACAAGGAGAAAAAGTCTGTACATGGTGAGTACAGAGGCAGTCATGCATTTTTTTTTTCAAGTGTTTTCAATCTGCACTGGTTGAATCCATGGATGCAGAACCCACAGATATGGAGAGCCAACCCAAAGATATGGAGAATAAACAAATTGGTAAATTATTAATGAAAACAAGATTATCTACTGTAGGATATATATGACAGTACTGCCCAGAATGAGCTGCACACTTCACTGACAGCAGGACTACTGAAAGCAGAGAAGGAAGATACGTTATCAGTTAGTTACACTAAAGGTTCTATCTATACTTTCTCAGCACAATCATGTCCTTACTGGAAGGAAGCCTGCAATTCGATGTGACTTGCAGGTTATTAGTGGAAAATATATCAGTAACCAATTCAGCTTTCTTTAGTTATGAATTTGCACTTGATACACAAATGCATCAAAAAGAGGAGGGTACACTTGTTCCATTACGTTGTGTTTTGTCTTTAGCAAAGTTCCAATGGTCCTGTAAAGAAGTCCATGCGTGAGAAGGCTGTCGAGAGAAGGAATGTTAACAAAGAGCACAACAGTAACTTCAAAGCCGGATACATCCCAATTGATGAAGATCGTCTCCATAAAACGGGATTGAGAGGAAGAAAGGGCAATTTAGCCATCTGTGTGATTATCCTCTTGTTTATCCTAGCTGTCATTAATTTAATTGTGAGTGTACGGAACAGAATGCTCTTTAATTACCATGGGGAATTTTTCATTTGTTTTCCAGTGAAATCATGGACTTTGTTTCTGTAATGTCTTTTGGGACTGTCTTATTTTCTGATTTTCTGTACGTGTTTTCTCTCTTACCGAGTTTTAATGAATATATATTAAAAACCTAGTATGCTAATATTTGCATGTGTTAATTTCATTTAGAAACAATTGTTCATGGATTCATCCCTTTAATGGACTTAACTTTTAAGAAGGGTAGAGTTGTGAGCCTCCTGCTAGCTCAGTAGAGCATGAGACTCTAGTAAGGGTAGAATCAACCAGTAGAAGAGAACTTTGCCAGGATGATCTTAATTACTTTCACCTCTCCTAAAAAATAAAATCTTTTTAGTTTTCATTTAACTTTCCCTGCATTTTTAGTGTTGCCTCCTCACCTAGATTTTAAAATTGGAAACCCTTTGATGCCAGTAAAGGGCTATATCTTGTAGTCCTGAGTCCCAGTTTTCAAGGAATGCAAGCTGGTTCACACTGAGGTGCTGAGGACTTGATAAGTTGCCTTTTCCAAAGATACGAATATTTGCTTTTTTAAAGAAGAAGCCCTTTTAATTTGAGGTTGTAACTATCTTCGGGTTAAATGTGAAACACTCTGGCATGTGTGTGGACAGGTATTTTCAGAGAAAGTGATAATTGGTATACCTAAAACTGATCATGAACATGCAGCAGTTTTAACATGATTCTTTTTTTATTTTCGACTTCTAATGCCCTCAAGCCAGTCCTTTTGTATTTAATGTACCTGCAAAGCATTTGTGTCTAATTCTTCTTCACTTAAATTGGAAAGAGCTGGTATTATATATTTCATAGTGGGTAGCTTTACTTGGAGCAAAAATTGTGAATACATTTTATCTTATAATTTATTCTGTTGGAGACATCTGGTCAAGATGGAAGAACAAGGACATTTTTATCCTCTTGTCTAAAAAGCTCATCCCAAAGTGACAGTGTCAAGAAACAGAAATATCATTGAAGAAAATGGGAAGCAACTGAAATCCTAAACCATAATACATGAAGACAAAAAGTAGGAGGAAGAATGGCAGATAATTTATCACAAGGAGAAACTGCTTGTGTGTGTGTTGGGGAGTGGGTTGCCAAGTCCTGAAAAGCCTCGGGAATATCTTGAAAAGCAGGAGTGAGGCAGGAACCAAAAACAGAGAACCTGCCTGAAAAATCTGTATAAGGAGCAGTGATACCCTTTCCAGCCAGCAGTTAGACAACCGCCTCTCCTAACCCCACACAAAACTCGTGTCTCCTGACACACTGGACCAGAGAGCGTTCTTTCTGCTTGAGGTTGGGACTCATAGAACATTTTATTGAGAGATTTTACAGAAGTGTTGGAGGATTTGAGATTTAGTTAGATTTTCAAAGAAACTAAGCAAATTTAAAAAAAGAAGTATTAAACTCAGAGAGAGACAAAATACAGGAGAGGCACTGCCATCATGATACAGTATTTGGTTTAGCAGTGAACAATATTTACATGGTCCTAATACTGAAGATACTGAACATGAATTTGACCAAAACTTGAGATTGGAGTTGGGAGAGAAAAGAGGTATAAATGAGCTAAAATTCTTACCTGCTAAAATAGGAAATTAGCAGATAAAACCTAAAATTGGTGAATGAAGAAATGATAGTATATGTATATTATTTGGAAATACGGTGATAAATTCTAGACAAAATAGCTAAAATTGTTGAAAGTGGTTGTCCCTGGAAATAAGATATAGACAGAGTAGAAGAAATAAGAGACTGTCCTTTTTTTTTATAGCCCTTTTAGCACATTTTGACTTTTAGTTATTTGCATGTAATACCTTGACAAAAATAAAACTGGTTTTGTTTATAGGTGGGAAACCAACCGATATGTTCATCTCACTGATTTAAACATTTTAGGGGGTCTTTAATGTTTTGGCAATGATATTTTCTATTTGTTTTCCCATTCTCTTAAATGTATGCAGTTTATTAACAGTGGGTTCGTGTTCTTTTTCAGATAACACTTGTCATCTGGGCTGTGATTCGCATTGGGCCAAATGGCTGCGACAGTATGGAGTTTCACGAAAGTGGTCTGCTTCGATTTAAGCAAGTGTCTGACATGGGAGTCATACACCCTCTCTATAAGAGCACAGTAGGAGGAAGGCGAAATGAAAACTTGGTCATCACTGGCAACAACCAGCCTGTAAGTTACCACATTCGCTCAAATGCCGTGTGAATGGAGAGGGCATTAGAGAAAAATTCTATGCAAAAACCTAGAGTCGATTATTGGAAATAGATATTTTCCTTTAGAGAAAATTAATGTATTTATGAATATTTTAAAAATACATTCACAAATATTAAATGTTTAGTAATATTGTTGGTTTTATAACCTATTAAAGTTAGATGCTTTCTTAATATTCTAGATTTTGTTCAATGGTAGCATTTTCTATGACAGATGTAATTAATATAAGAATATACAGGTTATTCTTTTCTCCTCCATACAAGGAAGCCATTAAAAAAGCACCTTCCCAGGTTAGAATGCCGTGTATTTTGGGGGAATCTGGAAGAGAATATGCCAGTCTAGTCAGTGGTAGCCCATGCGCACAGGCTGCTATAGCATAGGTTTTCAACTGAGTAAAACCTCAAGGAGATATTCTTAACCACCACCATATGTATTTGTGCAGAGCAGTATAAGCAAATAAATAACTGAAAGCAAATAAAGTATTTGAAGTTAATCTATTATTGTAGTTTTTTAAAACAGTGTGTTATAATGTCTTTTATAATGTTCTTAATGAATTTTGGTTGCAGTATTCTTTGAAAACATATTCACAATAAAGTGTTTTTCTGAAGATTGTTTTTCAGCAAGGGACAACAAAACTCAGTGTAGAAAAGAACAAAACCTCTATTACAAGTGACATTGGTATGCAGTTTTTTGACCCAAGAACTCAAAATATCTTGTTCAGCACAGACTATGAAACTCATGAGTTTCATTTGCCAAGTGGAGTGAAAAGTTTGAATGTTCAAAAAGCATCTACTGAAAGGGTATGATTTATTTTCTTTGCTTTACTAATGGAGAGAATTATTGTCTAAAGCTATAAAGTGGGAGGAGAGTTTTGCTATTTTATAGTGGTATGAAAAAATATGTTCTAGAACACTGGAAAGAATTAGTTCTAGATCTGTCATTAACTAGCTTGTGTGATCATTACCAAGTCATCTCTCTTTATCTCAATTTCTACTTCTATAAAACACGAATGAAAACACCACGCCTTCCGTAGCCCATGATGGAAACTCCTATTTCTCTCTCTTTGATAATAATTCTCACATTAATCTAGAATGTCTTTTCAGTACTTTTTCTTTTTTAATTTTCAGATTACCAGCAATGCTACCAGTGATTTAAACATAAAAGTTGATGGGCGTGCTATTGTGCGTGGAAATGAAGGAGTATTCATTATGGGCAAAACCATTGAATTTCACATGGGTGGTAATATGGAGTTAAAGGCTGTGAGTATTTTTTTAAGAGTTTAAGAGAATTAACTAGGTTCTTAGATATATAAATTCATATGTGGAATAGCATGCAGTTATTAAAACCAATGTCATTGTATATTTTTTGACATAGAAAGAAGTTCAAAATGGATTGTGAAAGAAAGTTACAAGATAATTTGTGAAATATATCATTTTTATTTTTCAGAACATGTGCATGTTTATGAAAATCTGGAAGGATATGTTAAAATGTCAACAATATTTAGCTATGGAAAGTAGATAACAGATGATTTCATTTTATTTTTACTTCTGTTAGCACATATTTTCTAAATTTTTTTTTTTTTTGGTATAATGATCACTTGTGTTATTTTAAAAGGCTAAAAAAAAAGTCTCTAAAAGAGAATTCTGGAAAATCAAAGTAAGTATCCATGCCCTGAAGTTGTTGTTGTTTTTAATTAAATATTTTCATATTCCTTCTTGAGTTTCATATCCATTGATGCGAAAAAAGCAATTAGCAAATGTATAAAATATATTTTATTTAGATATTTTTATTAAGAATATATTTTTGTTATTAATTATAAAGGAAAAAGACTTTTGCCTTTATTGTGGCTTTGAAAGTGAAGTTTTCTTTGTGCTTCACAAATTTTATCTGAACTTTAACAGGTATCATATATCATGTAAGGAAGCTGTGAGTCTAAAAACATTTTTTTGGCTCACAATTCTGATCCAAACATATTTATTCAAAATGCCTTTGGGCACCTACAATATCCTGTTTAACTAAAGCTAATTAAATTTGTCTTACCAAGCATTACATGACAAGCATAAACTTAAACCTAAGGACTTATATATAATTCTTTTCTTTTTTATAAAATTCAATTTCTCAGTTCTTAAAAAAATAAACTTTAAAAAATTAGTTGTTTCACCTTCGTAAACAGCTTTTCCCCCCTAAAGCACATAATCCCATCTTTAAATAAAGGTGAACATAGAATATAATTCTTACCAGAAACTCAGTCACAATACGGAGTAGTTTTTACATGTATTGTGGTAGGAAACCATTCTTCTAAGAGAACTGTGTTGAAGAATGCCCACAGCAGGACTGTCGTTCTCTCTACTAGAAAGTCAAAGAAGCAAGAGATGTGAGAGATTTGCATACAGACCACTTGCAAGTTACCTAAACCCTTTAATTTTTGTACTTGCAAATTTTTGCCCCATTCCACCTTGTTGTTATGACAAATATTAAAATATTTTGAAATATACATACATACATATCAGTTATTCCACTGATACGGAGTTAAGCAAAAGAAGCCAGTTTTAAAAAGATAATTAGCTTTATAATTAAGTTAATATTAGTGGTTGGTTTTAAAGTATACCAGCTAATCATCATAAAGAATTTTATCAATTAAAGTGCTCTTTTTGAAAAAGCTGGCAGCTTCTTCCCAGTTCCACCACCACCACCGTGGGGTGAACCGCCGTCATCTCCTGCTGGACTGCTGGTCGTCCGCCGCCGGCCTTTCTCCCTTCTCTACCCAGCAGCCAGAGCGAGCCTTTTAAAAAGATCACGTCACTTCCCTGTTCACAGACCTCCAATGGCTTGCCATCTAATTTGGGATAAAATCTGAAGTCCATTCCCTGGCCTTACATGTCTCGTTCCCAGTTACTTCCTTTACTCATGTCCCCTCACCCTCTGTGCTTTGTCCACACCGGCCTCCTAACTGTCCCTGGAACGCCAGGCACATCTTTGCCTTGGGGCCTTTGCACGCACCATTTCCCCAGTCGCGCACACAGCTGACCTCCTCCACTCTCACTGACCACCTGCGTGAAACAGACTCCCCGCCTGGGCTCGCGCTCTCTGCTCACCCTGCTTTATTTTTCCTCGTAGCACTGATCCCCATCTGACTTCCTGTGTTTTACGTGTTCATTTGTTTGCTGTCTGCCTCTGCCCCATTAAAATGCCAACTTGGACTTTGCCTATTTTATTTACTGCTGTATCCTCAGCCCCTAGAACAGCGCGTGGCACACAGGAGGCTCTTAATGCTTATTTGCTGAGTGAATGAAAGGAAGGAAGGCGGAGAAGTGGGAGGAAGGGAAAGAGAGTCTTAGGAGTCCCTAGAAAGGATTTTAAGGACCTACAGGAATGTTTCAAAAACATCGGGTTTGAAATAAAGAACAGCTGGTTTTCTTTGAGCGCCTGGTCTTCAAAATTATATGGTTTCAACCTTCATTTGTGGTGTCACAAAAACACTGGAAATTAAAATTAATTCCCTCTAGGAGAAGAAGTCTTTTGCTTCTCATCATCATAAACTTATCAGTCAGCAAGTTTGTTATAATCCTCTTAGGACTTAAATGAAAATGATCTGCGACTTTACGAAGATCAGCTTTATTATGTACTTAGGAATTTTGATGGAATTTTAACTAATAATTGAGAAATAAATTGTGTTACAAGTTTCTTGACATACATTATGGATTAAATAAGCTAAGAATCACTAGGCGAATCTTGATATTAGTGTTGTGTTTGTTTTTGCTGTTATTTTGCTCGTGACTTTACTCTTTCTTACTGCCTTCTTTTATTATTAATATTCCACTAAGTTTTTTATATTGACTTTGTTGTATACTCACTTATGGAGGTAAGTAAAGCATATTATTATTCTCCTACTAGGAAAACAGTATCATCCTAAATGGGACTGTGATGGTCAGCACCACTCGCCTACCCAGTTCCTCCAGTGGAGACCAGCTGGGCGCCGGGGACTGGGTGCGTTACAAGCTCTGCGTGTGTGCCGACGGGACCCTCTTCAAGGTGCAAGTAACCGGCCAGAACATGGGCTGTCAGATATCCGACAACCCCTGTGGGAACACGCATTAGAAGAACCCCAGAGGTCATGACATGTTCATATCTTGACCTTTTTGTAAGAGTGTGCATGTAAATCATTATTTTTACAGAGTTTGCAATAACTCACTGTAATTATTTGAACTGCAGAGCACTGCTATATCTGTTCTGTAGTCTCCATATTTAAAATGTTCCGAGAGCCGAAACTCTAACACATTTATTAAGTAGCACTGATCTTCAGATTACTGTTCTCTAAAACAATTGTGAGAAGTGAATAAAATCAAAATTAATCTTTCAATAAGTGTTTTTAAACTTCCACTCTCCCTTTTCTAAAGGATAAAGGGCCGAAGCACTGTTTAGATGCACTATAAGTAGCTTTTGCTGACTATAATGAGCACAGACCCACTGAAGATGTTAAAAGGTACACCACCGTGCTTCATGCTCTGCCTCTTGGCTTCTAGAAGGAAAGACACCGATTTCTAGTGCATTAACTTTGAGCCATATTTTCACAAGCAAGTGAAGTCATTAAACAATTTTACGTATGTGAGATCAAAACTATGGTTTCCTAGTTTTGCACTAGGAAGAAAATACCCTGTAATGGAATGTTTACTTGAAATAATGATAAATATTAAGTGTTCACAATGTGGTAGAAACTAAAACACAATCTCAGCTTTAACTTTTCAGTAATAATGATAGCTGTCATTAATTGAGCATCTGATACACACTAGGCACTGTTCTAGGTGTTGCATGTTTAATATCTCTAATTCTCACCACAACTCCATAAGTAGGTGTTCTTATTCCAGTTTTACCCATTAAGAAACTGACGTCAGAAAAGTTAAGAAACTTGTCCAACATCCCACAGTAAGTAGCAGAGTTGGGATTGGAATTCAGGTGTGATTGAAACCTAGAAGGAATTCATGGTACCTGATTCCAAATGCCATGTTCTTTTCATTATCTGCATTGACTTTTCAATTATTTAAAACTCTAGAAAGATGAGTAAAGATTAATTTAAACTTACCTAAGAAGATAAGAATTAAACAAAACAAGTATGCTTACTCTAGTTAAAAGAAAAATAAATCTCATGTCAGACAAAAAAAAAATCACTGTCAGAGTTTAAACTATCTTAAGCCAATTGCAAAATTTTATACTACAAAGAAGTCAAATTGGCCTACTTGTGAGTCACCCCGGTTTCCCAGCTCAGGGGCCTTGGCACACTGGGACATCCAAATGGTAAACGGGAGTGCCAAGATATTTACACCCTCAGCCCTTTGCTCCTGATATCATTATCCCATTGTAATTGTTTACAGCCTCAAGCCAGTTGAGTTTTCCTGTATTTTGTATTTGATTTGAAAGGGACAGGGACCCCTAAGTAGTCTGCTGTAGAATAGGCAATAGAGCTATATGCCGGGTCCCACCCCGCATCCAAGTGTGGCAGCATTCTGTCCGCGTCACTCTGAACTGTGTAGATAAGACAATCAATCGAAATAACAGTTTGTATTCAGTATAGTCACAGTTCTCTCTGAGAGAAAAACCAGATACCTTAGAGACCATGCAGTCATTAAATTATACCAAAATAAGGATTGACTGACTACCTAACCCCGAGCGCAGTTTCTAAATGCAAAGAGAGAGCGAGTGGGATTTACAACTTCAGAGTGTTATTATGAATAGTTGTAGTGACGTTTGAGCCCATTTGGGATATGTTCAATATCACTGAATATCTGAATGATATTCAGAAAAAAATCGCTGGAATTTTCATTCAGATGTTCAGTATACTGTTAAATTGCACATTCATTACTTGCCTATTTAGATTTGTTTTGAAAGTTTCTTTAAATAAATATTGTTACAAAAGCTACAGAACACTATATTACAAAGTATTATTTATTGAATTTAATTCATGGAAATAATCTATTTTTACGCCTCTTTGAGAGATACTTGTGTTTTTGATACATTGCCATTAAGTGCTTTTGACATGGGAGGATATTTTCATGTTTTTATAAAACCGATTGTTAACTGATGTAGCATTTTAGGATACTTTAGAGGTAGTCCTTGCTTTTCCACTGAAATGTCGATCTGGAAGATTCACTGGGAAGCAGAACAAGATCAAGCCATCCTTTTTACCTGTGACCCGTTTTGACTCACAGGAAAGGTTCAACTACTCATTCTCGCCACCAGATGGCATTTTTCTAGAAACTGAAGTGCTCACTTTGCCTCTTCCTGCCGATGTGTTCATCTCCGCATTGAGCACTGATACCCCAAGCAGTAGCTTCAGGGGAGGCGTTTGACCCCAGGAGGGGTGCAGATGCACGCTTGTTTAAATAACCACAATATTCTAGCGGTGGGTTGCAATGACAAGGGGGACAAATGAAATAAATGCAAGGTTTTTTTTTATAGACTGTCTAATGGGCAGCTATAGGAAAAATGTAAAACAACACAAAACAAGGACTACCTACGCATAGTCTGAAATATTTTAAAATATACTTATTTGTATTCTTTTTGCATTGTGAAAAAACAAAATAAATTTTGTGTGATAGTTTTGATGATGAAAGGTAGAAGTTCTACCTAGTTTTGAATGAATGTTTTTTTAAGGAGGTGAGGATGTTATGGTGCTAAACTTGACAAAGGAGAGAGCATTGAAATGCTGATAAATTTAGTAATCTTTTTCAAAGTGCTGAGGGGGGCAAAGATTACAGATCATGCCATACAAAAATAAACCTGTAAATCTGTTTCAGATAGCTAACTTGAGTTTCAGTTAATTCAGTGTGTAATAACTATTAATGACCTTTGTTTACAATAAAAATTCTGTAAATTGTTTGCTGTTCATTTTTTAATGTTTATATATTAACAGGTTTCTACTTAATCATGCAAACATGATGGATTTAATTATGGCTTGAAAATGCAACACTATCAGTTATTTACGTAATCTCTCTGGAGTCCCAGAACTCAACGTTAGAAAGTTGTACGTTCCCAGTTTGGAAATCCTACTCTGTGTGCATTGCAGAAGGCCTCTCGCCACTCAGAGGCTCTTCCCCAGTGTCCCAGGGAGTGTGCACACTCACATGGCAGGAGGCCAGAGCCTGGAGACCGCAGGGTGACTAAGCTTGCCACCGAGCAGTCTGATGGCGGGATGGGTGGAGCCGCACAGGCTGAGTCTTAAATCCTCACCTGGCTTGATCCAGATATAGACCCATTTGAAAACTACCCAGGATCTTAAGGTATGTCTGAGAAGCAATGTTACTTTCCACATCTTACCACCAACAACTTTCTCCTTCAGTTCTGCTTCTCTTTTATGTACGAATGACCCCTTCACTTCCTTTCTATTCCTGGTTTTTTCCTACGGCTTTCTCCCTGTCTCTTTCACAGACATGCACACACCCCTAGCATTTCTAACTGCTTCCTCATACTTCAGCCTATGTCCATTTAAACATTTATGTTTTTGTAATTGTTTCCAGTTTCCTCAGCAACTGTTTCTGGAGTTCTCAGTGGTTCCTTACCTACTACAGATAAATTGGTATGTAGTATAAATAATTTTTTTTTTTTTTTTTTACAAATTAATACCTTTCACTTTAAGATGGAAGATTATCTTTCTCTGGCTGTTTTGAACTCAAATCTATTAGTTAGTGTATAAATCTCTTCAACCTAAAAAGAGCCAAGGCAATAAAAATCTTTATGTCTCCTCAAGAAAAAGCATCCTTCAGCCTCATCTTTCTCTTCAATACTGCAAAGTCGTGTACCTGTGAACGGTGACTGTATTTCTTGAGCCGATGGTGTTACCTTAGCTTGGTGTACAATTATATATATCATGATTTCAGCTTTGAATGTAGAAATGTAGAAATATCTTTCTGACTGGGCAAATTAATTCAATTTCTGATATTGCATAAGAGGCACACTATAAAAATAAATCACTCCCCCAAGCCATAGGGCACCTTTGCGGTTCATGGCCACGTGTACTGTGGATTTAGATGCCCTTCAAAATATGGGAGAATTGACCTTGTATGAAACAAAGGTTTAAAAATTAATTTGTAAATTTCATTCACTTCATGTGTTCATTCACAGGAACAGAGCACAGCCCCGTGACACACTTCAGACTATAAAAATATAAAACATGTCACCCTTCTGGGAGTTCGAAACAGACACACAGTAAAGCAATAGCAATGCAGATAGTATTGACAGTCTATCAAAGTGAGTGGGAGTAACATGCATTTATTCATTCAGTAAGTATTTACTGAAAGATTTCTGTAAACATAAAGACAAAAATAGAGGCTAAAGCAGGAAAAAGGGCCTCCGGCCATAGGATTGAGGTAAATCTGGAAGGATATGTAGGATTTGGGCTTAGAAGAGGAAAAGGCATTGAGCTCAAAATTAGGAATGAACTAAAAGCTAATTTTAGCATGAGATACGCATATATGGCTCTTTGCACAAACCACATCTTGCAGTTGGTCCACATGCACTTATCATACTAGGTCATAATTTTAGCTAGATAAGACAAGGCTTTGTAGGCCAACCTGAGAGATTTGAGCTGTAGGCAATAAGGAGCCCTTGAAGATTTTGAATGAAGGAATGATAAGAGGGAAATAGGATTATGGGAAAATAATCCTTTTGAATCCACTAGGATGAATTGAAAAGAAGGAAAGTCAAGAGGCAGAGGCAGGAAGAGCAGGTGGGCCATTCAAGGATTTCAGACTGCGGTGATGAAAACTAAAAGGGTGTCATTAGAACAGAAAGGAAGAGACAATTTGTTGTAAACTTATATATTAAATAATTGATTATTTGTACAATGCTTGTTTTTATAAGGAATTTAGTTTAATTAAATCACAAAAATTACCCATTTTCTTTTAAATGTATCTTTGTGATACATGCAGCCATTGTAATTTGTATATACTTCTTTTAAAACTTTCAGTTGCTTCTCAAGAATTTTTGGTGAAAAAGAGATTTGATATTTCTATTTCTTAGTACATCTTCATGGTTCTGAGGCAGAACATCCTTTTTATAACACATTTTACATTGTATCTCTCTACATGATTTCAAAATGACTTGAAAAGTCACAGAAGCCACAAAGCTTGTAGTTCTGGCTGTAAAAAAAATCAAGAGTCTCTTTCTTGAGTTGAACTTTCTACTCATAGTTCTGGGAGGTTCACAGTTCAGCGTGACTGGATGTCATTCATGTAATAAACCACATGGCTGATTACAATGTCGCAGATAAGCATAATAGACTTTGTTCGGTACTAATGACCAGCAAAGAAGCAGAGAGGTCTTCAGCCTCGGTAAGGTTTCACTCACTCCAAACCAGACGACACCGTCAACGATACTGGACAAGCCAATGCAGAGGTGAGGCCTAAGTGAATATGTATTTTCTGAAAAGTTAGGGGAGTCCTTTCTTTAAAATGTGGCATCATTTTAATTTTATACTACAGCTAGACCATTTTGGTAGCTACATTTTAATACCCCAATTTCTAAGAAATCACACATTCAGTTAAATTGGCAATCAAGGCAAGATACTTTTCCTAAATCTTAAATTGAAGATTAAATTTTCTTATTCTTATTTGCTTTAGTTACTACATGTTATTTTGAATAAGCCAATTCATTTTCCTTTTTCCAGGCATTATGAAAATCCTCCATTTCAGAGTTATTACCACAGTTATAGGTCTTTATTTTACTGGAACAATGACAAATCCATCAAGAAAAAGCAGCATTTTATTCAATTCTGAGTGCCAATGGAGTGAATATCTTCTGACAAATTGTTCTTTTACCAGAAAGCATGATATACCTGTGGACCTATCCCAGACAGCAGCCACAGTGGATATAAGTCTCAGCTTCTTTAGAGTTCTCTTACAGTCTCACACGAAGAAAGAATGGAAAATAAAACATCTGGACCTCAGTAACAATCTCATATCGAAAATAACCTTAAGCCCGCTCGCGGATTTGCGCACTTTGGAAGTATTAAATCTCAGCAACAATGCCATCCGCTCCATCTCGTTGGATCCGCCCGGGCCTAAGTCCTCACGGGTGAAACGCCACAGAAGCGGCTTCCCAAACGGGCTTCCGTTCCTAAAGGTGCTAATTCTGCAAAGAAATAAGCTCAGCAACGCTCCCAAGGGTGAGTACAATTTTAAAAGATGTACTGTAACAAGAAACAGCGTGTGAAGAGTTCATGTTTTACGTCCATAAGAATTCCATGTTTGTTTTCGGATTCAAGGAAACAGATGAAAGTAAAGATATTTGATCAGAGCAAATATAACAAAATGAGTTTCTTAGAGGAATTGGAAATTACAGTGTGTGCTTCGAATTTATAATCGAAGCAATTTAACCTCCCATCAGTATAATTTACATTAACGTTATATGGATTTGTCAAGAGACATCTGGACGTATTTAAGTGCTAAATAATAATGCATGAGTTTAAGTTACTTACTTTAATTATCATATATTTGTTACATGAAAAGCAGTGAGAAATAACTAGTTCAGATGCTTTTATTATATAACAATTCAAATTAAATATGTTGCCAGATTAATAATTTTTGTCATCTGAGAATACATTTTACCTCTACTGAGCTAACTGTCCTCCATATGTAGAACACAAATATACTAATATTATATTAGTGTATAAACTTTCTGATTATCAAATCAAAATGAGAATTCTGCATTTCTAACAGGACACTCCACATATCCTCCTATGATAATAAATTCTTATCTGCAATTCAGTTACCTATATGTTTGACTTCCTTAACTAATACACCAACGCTCAAATGTACCAGGTTCACAAGGCAAAACTTCCTTTGCCCTTTTTATATTCCAGAGTGCTAGTTAATTTCCTTTCCTTGTTTGTTTTCAGTCTTGTTATTGAGAGAGGGGTACTAAAATTTTTTGCTATAACTGTGGATTTGTCTATTTCTTGCAATTTTATTGTTTTTTTCCCCAGGTATTTGGAAGTGCTGTGGTTAGGTGCATAAATGTTTAGGGTTGTTATGCTCTCTTGATGAATCACCTTCTTGATCATTATGAAATGATCCTCTTTATCCCTGGTAGTGCTCTTTGAAATATATTTTTATATTAATATAGCCACTTCAGCTTTCTTTTGATTAATGTTAACATAATATATCTTTTTCCATCTTTCTATTTCATTTTACAGCAGCTTTTGGGGATACAGTTTATATACCATAAACTTCATCCTTTTAAAGTTTATGATTCAGTGGTTTTTCAGTATATTCACAGAGTTGTACAACTATCACCACTATCTAATTTTAGAACATTTTTATCACCCCAAAATTAAACCCCATAAATATTAATATTAGCAGTCATTCTCCATTTGAATTTTGTTACAGTTTTATGAAGGTATAACTGACATACAATAAACTGCATATATTAAAGTGTATACTTTGATATACTCTGACGTAAGTATACACCTGAGAAACCATCACCACACTTAAAATAGCAAACACACCCATCACGCCCCCAAAATTTCCTCATGCCGCTTTGTAATGCCTGCCTTTTGTTTCTCACCATCCCTCCACCCCCAAGCAATCACTGATCTGCTTTCTGTCTCTATAGCTTAACTTGCATTTTCTAGAGAGTTTTATGTAAATGGAATCATACAATGTGCATACTGTTTTGCATGGCTTCTTTCATTCAGTATAGTTCTTCTGAGATTCATCCATTTTGGTGCATGTATCAATAGTCTGTTCCTTTTTGCTCCTGGGTATAATTCTATTCTGTGGCTACATTATACTTTGTTTTATCCATTCATCCATTAATAGACCCTTTGGTTGTTTCCAGTTTGGGGCCATTACAAATAATGCCATACACTCAATTTAAATTTTTTGTAGTCAAATGTATTGACATTTTCCTTTATAATTTCTTCTTTTGTTTTTATTCTGAAAAACTGCTTCACCCAATTTCAACTCCACCAAGCTCTTATATTTATGTGCCTCACACCCCATGGATGGCAAAATTGTCAGAGATTTTTCAAGCAGATTATACTTTTAATCCAACTGGAATTTACTTTGTTGTGTAGAATATTGTCTGCAGGTGATCTCTGGAATTCACTCAGGTCAGATTACTTATTGGGAGCTCTTTTCCTGAAGCCTGGATCTCAGAGTACCCCAGTCCCACTGTCAGAGCCAGCTAGATACCGTGCGCTGGGTTTTCTGCAGATCCGAATTGGGAAGTCATGTTTGATGCTAGCCTACCGACAGCTTCTGCCTTCGTCTTCATCCCAGCACCAGCCCATCCGTAAGACAGTATGGCAGCGCTTACAAAACTTAGTCCAGCATAATTCACACGCAGTCACCTGAGGCTGGTGGAGCTCACGTGCCAGATCTCACTAAACGACTCTGATTCTATAAATAAGAAAAATATTTTGGCAGCCAATAGCAGGTCTCACCCTCTCCTATGCAGTTGATTGCTATTCCTCAAAGGATTGTACCTATTGTCTTGAAAGTTACACGCTGGGTCCAAATCCATTTCACATGTCCCTCATTTGGACCAGTAGGCCAGCAGGCTATGTTTTTCTCTGACACTGGCAGGAGCCAAGAGAGCAAGTCCCAGCACACACGCATGTTTCTAACCTTTGCTCGCACCACCTCTGCTAATATTCCATTGGCCAGAGCAAGTCACATGGCCAGACTCAACTCAGTGGGGTGGGGAAGTGTATTCTGCCCGCAGAAGAGTGAATTGATGGACAATCACCCAAACTACTGCACCTGGCTTCCACTGGGCTCGAAAAGCTCAAAGATCACAGTAATCAAAGACATATCCCAATTCCAGCTGTGAGAAACAATTTTTAAGGAAGGAAACTAAGGTATAGAGACCGTGGAAGGTGTTCACTGACTCATATCAAAAGTCACAAATATGGAATAAAACTTAGTCTCTTAAGTCCCTCTCCAGGACCCTAATAATTCCATGACACAACAGGAAAACTGAGCGACCCCAACACATCTGGCCATTTCATTATGTATTCCACGGCCCAGACCATTCTTTTGCCTAAAAAGCCCTGACCTCCAGTCTTCTTTCCCCCTTTCTACATCCGAGTTCTCTTTCAGGGCCCTGCTCAGATCTTTTTTTTTTTTTTGTGATGAAAACGATGGGCATGGTTGAAGGGTTATGATTGAGAGATCTGGGTTTTGATCCCAGCTCCACCTACCACGGCATTGCTGGGCAAGTTCTTAACTTCGCTGAGCTTAGGTTTCTTAATTTGTAAAACGGTGATAACGCCCAGGACTTGGTGAAGACTAAACGATGTTTGTGAAATGCTTAGAGCATGAAGAGTGCACAATTAAATAGGAGTTTAAAAATAATTTCTTCCCTCCTCTTGAAAGCTAGGCACGATCGCTGCCTCCACTGAGCTCCTAGGGTACTTATTCAACTCAGTTAAGCACTGAGATATTTCAGGAACCGAGTGACGTCCCTGTATAGGCCAGGCAGGTATCATGAAAATGGTAGGACACTATAGCTTCTTTCATACTGCTGTCTTATGTTGCCTTTTTTTCTCATACACTCATATGTTTGCATATTAAACCCTGTAGGAATATTCTTCTCTGCACAAAGAAATATATATTTCTCCAGGGCTTATATTCAAAATATTTTACAATTGGCCTTCAGCCTGGGATCCCCAGTGGGATGCCTGCAGCAGGGTGCTGGAAGGGGTGGGGAGGACAGACTGAAGTGCCCCGGGCAGTGGGGCAGCCCATGGACTCGGGCGACAGCTATTTACAACCCAATATGGAAGCATTTCTTACTATTAATAGCGTGTGCCAACTGAACATCAGCCTTAGATCGCTCCCATTTTCTTAAAACACGTAGTCTTCTTGGCCCGTCCTTTGTTTTCCTATCTTTGATAGCGACATGGGTATGAAGAGATCATCATCTTCCACAAGCTCATGCTTCTGTCTACAGCAGGAAGTCCCCAATCGGCTCCAACCAAATGATGTCCTGTGCCAGTTAGAATTTCCAGTTTTTTAAAAGAGGCCAGAATTGCACATTTTTCTATTGAATTTTTTTTTTTTTTTTTTTGAGACAGAGTCTCACTCTGTTGCCTGGACCAGAGTGCCATGGCGTCAGCCTCGCTCACAGCAACCTCAAACTCCTGGGCTCAAGCGATCCTCCTGCCTCAGCCTCCCGAGTAGCTGGGACTACAGGCATGTGCCACCATGCCCGGCTAATTTTTTCTATATATTTTTAGTTGTCCAGCCAATTTCTTTCTATT